>JAHZNC010003376.1:0-17718 GCA_027744095.1 Zhuqinia jingwanae | reverse complement strand
ATGTGCGATGAGGAAATAAGCAAGTGGAAAACGGGATGAAATGGAATTTTGGTAATGTAGTAGTCGTAATAATAATAATTTTTGTTATTAGATGTGCATGAGTACGGAAGGGGTTTTCAAATTGGAACTTCCAATCCAAGTGTACGGCGCTGTTGCAGTTGAGTCCAAGTCAAGGCTTTTTTCTTTGCAGCAGCAACTTGATGCATGCACATCCATTAAAAAATATGCGTATACACCAACAACCATAATAAACCACAACACATATTGTTTATGTTTATGGCAATAATATTACATTATATTACTTTATTCATGTTGCCTATTTGCAATAAAAAAGTATGAACTAATGTGAAAACTACACCGGTAAACACTTCCATGTCTCATGCAAGAGAAATACCAGTGGACTGTGAAGTGAAAAAGAAGAAGAATTTTTAAAGGCATCCATCGCTCTTGGTTTGTTGATAACAATGATGAAATTTAAATATGGTTGGGTGGTTGCGTAAGCGAAAGCGAGGCGAAATACCACACTAATATTATTTCGGTGAACGCTCGATGATGTGTTTAGACAGCTCTCTGGCGGCTGGACTTATTAAACCAAACAATATTATAAACAATCATATTTTTATGCAAATTTCCCTTCGGGCGGTTTACTCTCCTTTTCCACACATGCACACGTTTGTAGTAAAAAATAGACTTGTTACTGGAGTGTGTAAATCGATTTTCCTTTTGAAAATGAAAGAGTTGAGGAGTTTGGCCAATGGCAACAACAACAAATTAATAACCGCAACCACCACGCACAGCAAACTAACAAAATCCATTATTGTTCTCCAGTCTAGTCCAAATCCAACGCCACTTGTCCAATTTACAACACAAGTTTTTCAGAAATTCAATTCGAATCAAAACGAGAGCGCGTGTTTAATATTTTGAAAACAAATAAGATATTATTATTATATCGATCCTCGTCACGTCTGGAATATTTTTTTTTGCAACAGCTGTTTCGTGTGTGTACGTGTGAAAACTTGAAAGAATTAATAAACAAAAGCAAATTTAAATATTTAAATTTTCCCTCTCTTAATTTACAATGCACACTGACCTACAAAATATGCAATAAAGTTGTTCTTTGAATTTTTTTCCCTTGTTCGTACTTGCCACCATATTATATTTCGCAGCAAAATGTTTACGTCGAACGTACTTACGTTTTGTTATTCATGCATGAGTTCTAATTGCGTTGTTGCTACTTTTCTTGTTGACTTGATTTTTTTTGTCGCGTTTAAATTTCCTTTTGTGACAAGTTATTTATTTTCTTGCTTTCCCGCGCCTTGACATTTTCAAACAAGAACGCTAATTTACCATGACTTTTCTACCAGTAAATACGGTTACGTTTACTTACGTTTTTGCTCATTCACCAAGAATATTTCTTCGTTTTCTTCTTATTCTCCCCTTCCTCATCTCTCTCGCTCGCTTTTACTGCTTTAATCGGCTTAAACAAATAAAGTGAAAGGGAGCGAATAAATAAGCAAAATGCTTTCTTTCTTCTTATTCAACTTCCATATAACACTGCTCTGCCGTTTGTTCATCTTCTTCCCTTTAAGTTTATTTGTATGCGTCGTGTTGGTGACAACAAGAGACATCATAAAATTACGTAAGCATTACCCCTCCAATAACATCTCGTCTCACGACAGAATACCAGACCAAAAATATAAACTGCAACAGTCAGCACCATTTCACCAGTTACCGAGTCGTTTTTCTCCATTCCCGTCTTCTACCAGTATCATCAGCCGAGAGCCAAGGAATTTAAAATTTCTACATTTAATGGGGCCATTCATTTGAAATAAACAATGAATAAGAATACTTTTGTGGGAATGTGTGTGAAAAAAATGAGGACATATTTTACATACGTCCCCATAAGCTCTTCACATCCCGGCCGACACTCATCTAAACTGACATCCTTGCAACTTTTCAGCTTTATCACTATATCCGTATCATTCCAGTGGTGGTATGATATTATGACGATGACGACAATGAAGGCGATCTACATGAAACTTTCTCCTTTCCTTTTTTTAAACACACATAATTATGTGTATATATACACTCCCTATTACTCTTTTGACAATGGTGAGACCATTGCCATTCATTCCATTTCCCCTCCTCATCTCAACACTTTCTTATATACTTTGGTTTTCTTCCTGCCTCCTTCCCGAAAAATGGGCTTAGGTTACTTTACTACGTATATAATAAGTGGTAAGTACACTTTATAGCACTTTTCCCACTACCATAAGTACCATATCATCAACATAGTTATTTTTCATCATCACCATATTTTCATTGCAATGTGTGTGCATATTATCGTATCAACCCAGAAAATAAAATTGCGTGCCATTCGCAATTGTGCCACTTATAAATCCTTAACAAACACAACAATCTCAGATTTTTAAAAAAGAAAAAAAATGTGTTGAAGAAAACTTGGAAGAAAACTGGCTTAATAAAGTTCCATAGTCATCATATCATATCACATTATCACATATGCACATTCACATAAAGCATTTAAATATGACGTTCTTACGATTTACTATGCTGAATTATATTTCCTTATTTTTTTTACAATTTACTTTCACTCTTGCTTCCTGTTTGTCTTGTCACTCTCCATTTTCATCTCTCGTCGCCATGCACATATTGCACACAAGAAAGTATGCATGTACTATATACTGTGCATCATCATAATATGCAAAATGAAGGCAATAATAATCACTTCTTCTCGTATCTTCAAAAGATAGCTTTGCTCTCTTCTGTTTGTTGGTAATACAATAAATTTTATGCGTTGTTAGCTCATTTTCCCCACATCACAAACACAGTATTTATAGTCAACAGTGAACTCATATAAATAACTGTCTTTTGTCGACTTTTTTATGCCTTGATTTTGTGTGTAATGTAATAAGTGTGCTTGCTGGCTTTGTTGATGAAGGAATTTAAATATTATGCGCTTTTGCTCTTCTCTTTAAAAGGATTTTTGTTGTGGCTCGGTTGAGTTGGTAGAGAGCTGACAGACTTTTTACGTGATTTTATTTACCACAAATACGATTTTATAGAGAATCTTGGTCCCGTTTCCTCTTCTTCTTTTTCTATCTTCACTCAATTCATTTGGTTTTAGGTTGGTCGTAAACTATTTATGAATTTGTATGATAATAATGATAATATGAAAGGAATTTCCTTCAACAAAACCATCAAAGATGACTTTATGCATACGCCGGGTGCATCGTCATCATAAAATTTCACTTTGACTCTTCAGCTTTATACAGTATAAGCATTACCTTTTTCAGTGAAACCACTTCATTGGTATTACGAATGTGTGTAGATAAATGTTGATGACATCGTAAAATTGGCGGCAGAGAATATAAATGTAATGATGACTTTTAGTATCCTCACAGCAGCGCATCCCAAATTAGGCTGCTTTAAATAAACCAAGTTTTCTCTGTCGTTTTGGCTAGAGTAAAATTTCTTATTCCAAGAATGTTCTTAAAGTCAAATTTATGTGTGTGCATAGAAGGGTAATGGGAATCTAATAATTAATGAAGGAATCATTAAGTGAGATGGTGCTCTATGCTGAAAATTGTTCCGTGCAATTCACCAGATACACCGTCAAAAATCGTCTTTAGTACAGCCACATCGGAGCATTAAATGGAGTCATCATCGCCATCCTTGTTAATTGGCAGTAATAATTCTGCAATTCGGAATCGTAATGCTAATTTCTTGTCATCATTTATCTATTACTCCTGCTGCCGTTGCTAATAATGATGTTAAATCACGTACGAAAAATGGAATGTCTTGTTAGCCAGTGCTTACCATGCAGAGCTAATAATACACTTTCATGTTACTTGTAGTAGTAGGATTTTTAATAGGATTATGTTGACAGTCTGATTGATTTAAATTGGATTAAAGACGAGAAAAGATGAAAAGAGCTGATGACGTGATTACTTTTTATTTCTGCTTTATGATTTTACCACAATATTTTAGCTGTCACAAGAGGGGATTGAAAAGTAGTCATAATTGGTGGAACAAAAATATTCTTTCTTTTCTTTTATTACTATTATTATTTCATGTTTATTTTGACTGTGTTGCACTTTAGTGAGTTTGTTAGATATATAAAGGGTGTTTCATAGGAAGGGCAACAAACTTTGATATAATTGATTCATTGACTAAGTGTTAACATCATTAGATTCTCATTTTAAAATAGTACAAAAACTAACAAGTTAAGGTTCGGACACTGTTATATCCTATTGAACGAAGCTTTCTTAACGCGCTCTCCATCACAGCTTTTCCTGACCTTTCGGCAACCTTCTTGGTGGTATTTGCCAAAACTTGGTAAATCCTTGAAACTTTTTGGTGAATTCTGTAGTTTGGAGTAGTCCGCTTTGCATAAAGCTCAAAAACTTTCATTCCTCTTGCCTGGAGAACATGAGGAGCGTATTGAATATTTCTCAAGGAAGTTGTTTTTTGTGGACTAATCAACATCCAAATTTCGCCCGTTCCTCCTAGTCTTTAACATACATGGGTGCACTTTGTTCGGTGTACGTTTTAATGCCCAATTTCTTGGCTTTAAAACGCTGTATGGTTGTCTTCTTGAGTCCAACCTATTTTGTAAGTGGAAAGGGTTTTATCGAGCAGTTTTTAACCTTCTCTTTTATAATATTGGTTGTCACAGTCGGACGACAACCTTAATATTTCTGGAATTCTGTTGCGTATTTCCTTAATAATCAATTAATATATACTACCTGGATATTTCCTTTCGGTTTGAAACTGCTGTACGGTCTCGACCTTTGACATTAAAGCAACATTTTCAAGGTAGGAAATAATGCGCTTAAAAAAATGTTTCATCTTCGATTTTTCCCATGTTACTGGAATTTATTTTTCTCGCTGAAAAAATGGACTTCCATCGATTCGAATTAGGAGAATCTTAAACCGTCGACCATTTTGATTAATTTGCATGTTTTCCTCGTCTAATCTTATGTTCAAATTTGTTGCCCTTCCTATAATACACCCTTTATGATGCAATTGAATGTAAATATTGTTCGTAGATGATGTTACTAGTGTTATTAAAGCCATGCGTCCTCTTTAGTATTGCATATTTAGACGAAATAATAATTTACTAATTGTTTGTAGGTTTTATATTCACCTGTTTATAGTTTGTTTTAATTACCAATGCCAATGTCACCTTCAACTATCGTTTTATTTCATTCGTTTTTTATATCATGCGCATCAAAAATGTAAATACATATGCACACATAATACACACATTTTATCAACCAGGAATAAATAACAGGGTTGAATTCTTTTGTTGCCCCACAATAACTATTCGTTGCCTTTTAATATTTGCTTTCCTTCCGCTGCTGTGTTGAGTGTATTTACATAGATCCATTATAAAAGGGGCTGCTGTACATTAAATTACGGGGAAATTGGTACACATAGCTAATCATCACAACGCAGTAATGTAATATCTTTCAAGCTCTTCTAATCGAATCAACTAAACGTTTATAAGTACATTAACAGCAGAACTTTACTTGGTACTCGATTATTAATCTAAGTGTTATTAAAACTTTATTACGAGTGTTAAAATCCACAATTAGATCAACCGTTATCAATGATACTTCAGTTTGTTACGTAGATGATGAGATCAGCTTTAGTATTGAAATTGGCAAGGTTGTATGTCCGTCCGTCCGTCTGAGAGCACTGTATCTTCAGAACGCCCCTGGCTCATCCCCCGGGGGAGAGAGAAAACACTACCATTTGTGGAGGGAATTGAACACAGCTCAAAGTCATATATGAAGCATGCTGAATTAAAAGTTATAATTAATTTAAAATCTTACCACAAACGCTACGACTTTATTTTATTAATCAACTCTGCGATTTTTCATTACAACGCATAACAAAACTTAGCTGCTGTGTGCCATGATATTAAAAACACCACAAAAACCAACCCAGACGACCAAGAAAAGCTTTTATTGTACATGTGTGAATGTGTCTCTTTCTTTTCCTTCCTTCCTTTTTTGCATTCCATTAGCAGATCCCGTTTTCCACTTATTGTATCCAACCGAGTCTCTTTTAAACTCAAATTTTGTGACAGGTGTGATATTTTTTCCGGAAAAACACTGGTGATATAACACAAGACAAGGTGAAAAGGACAAGGGCGGAGATGACATAAACTTCATTTTATAATACTGCAAAGGAAAACCTTGAATTTCACAGACCGAGCAAAATAACAATAATAATTGTTTCTAATAAGATCAAACAAAGCAGAGAGCAACCGCATCAGCAACAACAATAACAACAAAGAAAAAAAAAACTTTTTGACATTAATCAATGACAACAGCTAATAACAAATTTCATGATGACGGTCACAACTTTACCATTACTTGCACTATACATATACTCATCTCATCCTTTCATTCGTCTCCGTGTACACTTTTCTCTCCTAATTTATTATTCCCCGAAAAAATAATCAATTTGAAAAACATGAAAATCTTCCCATCTCTTTTTTACCTGTCGAACTTCCATTAACTAACCTTTATTCTCGACACTGTGTTGTCTTGTCTTTTGTAACTTGTTATTAAAATCAATAAGGATTTATTGGCCCAACAACACATGACGACACTAAAAACAGTCTAGCAAGCAAGTAGATAAAATGTATATCTTCCTTCCTTCCCTTTCCACTTTTAAAATAATATTCTTTACACTTTTCTTTGATTCGGCCGCCAAAACACCTACGCATCTCAACATCTCACCATTATCATATTTTTTGTCTTTTTATTTGATTAACAAGAATTATTCGAGCTTTTTGCTGTCTTCCTTTTCTTAATATCATTTGGATGACACCATACCTTTCCTTCTGTCGTGTCATCACAATAATATGTCATGCCGTCATTTGTCATTGTTTTGAGTTGTGTTTCCTGTCATTGCACACACATTCCCACATTTCATCCAACATTTTGTACCACCACCCATCAAAATGCAGCCGTACTATCTGTACACATAATAATAATTAATTAAGAAGGCTTATTGACACCATTTGTCGCCTCAAGAAGTTAAGAAAACACTGTATAGACAGTCAACATAGCTGCAAATGCTTCCCATGCTACTAACTTATATTCATTAAATCATTGATTTTTTTGATGAGAAAAAAAAACCAAGAACCTTTTTAGATGCACATTTACAACAAAAGGAAACACTACTCATTCATCAATGCTCCACATTATTGTATGCATATACTCAACATTCATTGGCATTATTGAATGTCTGCTCTTTGGTTTCTGTTTGTGAGCACACATCACACATTCTTCTTGACGTTTCTCGATCTGCCCCATTCTTATCGTTTCCCAACTAAAAAGACATTTGACTGATGAGGTTCCTTTTTTCCCATTTGCTGATAATACAATATACACACATTTATTATTATTAGCATACCATACATCACACACATTATATCAAGTGTGTACATTAGTCTACTAGTCCACTTAACAGCTTTGCAAAAAAAATCATGTTATTTGGCTTCACTTCTCTTCTTCTTCTTTACCCTCTTTGTTTAGATGGCTTCCTTCTCCTTTCGTTCTTTTGAGCTGGCTTATTTCCCTTCTCTTCTTGAAGAAGAACAAGTAGAATGGACGAACAAAAGAAAATTTTGTTAAAGCAGAGTAGGGATACTATGTACGGTACACACAACACACAGGAACAATATAATGCAATAATAACAACAATAACAAGTAAAAGAAGAGAAACAGCATAGGCAACAAGAAGAGAGAGAGAAAAAAGTTTTGGTAGTTTTGTAGCATGGTAGTGCGGTAATGTAATAAGAAACACAATGGAAACATAAAGACCATTCATTTTCCTGTTGTTGTTGCCACTTTTCCTGTGAAAATACACGACAACGATGATGATGATGACGATGATGATGATAGCGATGACGAAGAGAAAAAGCAAACAGTAATTTTGACTCTTTTCTTCTCTTCCAGAGAGAAGAATACCATATATTTCTTTAAGAAAAAAAAAATTCTTTTGTTACACATTTTTCTTCAGTTTGAAGGTGGAGGTGGTGTAGGGTGGATGTTTATTGGTAGTGGAATGTGTGTACTCACTCATATACCTACCCAAACACACACACACGCTCACTCAAAAAAAAAAGGAGTAAGATGAAAGGAATGTCATGTGAGTGTATTTGAGTGTGATGCTATGAATGGAAAATGGGAAGAGAGAGAGAGAGAGAGAAATAAAGTGTGAGTGGAAAAATGAAAAAGGTGAAAAAATGAAATATTGCCTTGTTTGATTGTTTGATTACAGGTCTTGGAAGAAATAAAAAGGAGAGAGAAAAATGTGGAATACAAGTGGAATTATTGACGTTTGAGTTACACCCACAAAACACCCATCCACTTACTTATTTGAGTAGAGTACCTGCACATATAGTACATACTTGTTAAAAAGCCATGTTGTGTGTGTATATGTGTGTGAGTAAGCACATACCACAATAATTTGCCTGTAGCGAATTTCTTAACTTTTAATGATGCAACGCACTCATATTAACTCACAAGAGAAGCAAAAAAACTATACCTAAATTGCAACTTTGGTGCATCTGAAAACAAAAAACAAAACCTAAGTGTATGCATTATGTATACGGCCAAAAAAAACACTTTTATTTTTTCGTAGTTTCCTTGCCATAGAAATATAATGCACATGCACTCAAATAACCCTTCGGCACTTTTTTCACTCTCTCAAAAAGGATGCACTTTCACCAAGGCTTTTAGTCGTTTGTTGTTTTGTGATACTTTATATTAATAATTATAATGATATATAAGAAGGACCTCTTTTCTTATTATATATTTTTTTGCCTTGATCTTGAGATCAAGAAGGAGAGCAAAAGAAAAAACAAGGATATGGTCGTGTGTGTGATGTGCTGATGATAATGAGATGTTGATGATGATGGCTACAACAGAAAGAGAAAAGTTAACAAGGACACACACACAAGACCATATGCAGCAGCGGGAGGGTTTGTTACATAGAATGTTACATATGAGTGGGTGTGATGTAATGCAATGTATATTAGATATACATCTATCCATACTAGAGTATAAAATAACACAATATTATACATGTCTCATGTCAATGTACAATAGTAACAGTCTCATCATCATCACACCCCATCATGCTGTTTTTTTTCTCTTCTGTTCAAAACAACTCTTACGCACAACACGACACCGTCATAAAAAACAGAAGAAGAAACACACACACACACACGTGTGTGTATTTTGTATCCTGTGAAGGATATGTATATAGTGTCAAGTCAGTAAAAACGTAAGAAACAGAAAAGGAAATTATTATTCCCTTTCTTTTATTCTTTTTTTCCCAACAAAATATATGAGACAAAAAAGTGTAAAGAAAAGTCAACTTATTTTTGCTCCCTCTTGCTCTATAAAGTCTCATGTTTCAGTTCACTTTCTTCAGATGATCAGAGAATGATGCACCATGTCATGAAATAAAGGAAGGAAGTGAAATGCAAGAAGAAGAAAAAGAAGGAGAAAAAATGTATGACAAAAAGATATTGTAACTTTGAAAAGGGTTTTACTTTATTACCGTCATTGTCATTGTCGTGATCATCATCATCATCATCTTGAACAGCAGTATGGTATCAGTGTAGTAGCATTACAAGTCAAATGGTTAAAGAAAAAATAAAACTATAGAGTTTATAAATATATATTATATGATTACTATTCTGATGCAGCTCAGAAAGGAATGTAAAACCAAAATACATTTTTTTCTTCTCTTTCTGATGATTCTCTGAGACAAAAAAAAGAAGATGAAAAGAAGTTGAAGTGGTGGTGGTGGTGGTGATGTAAAGAGTATAGTCGCGACTGAGAAAATCCACCTCTTCTCTCTCTCCTCTCCACTCCTCGGCCGTGCATGATGGAATTATTGTATTACATTTCCAAAATTATGTAATTGTATACTTTACTGACTTTGAGAGGAAAAAATAAAAGGAAAGAAATATATATAAATGTATTATCTTTATCCCTTTCTTCTTGTTTTCTATTATATTTTCTGCTTGCCTTGCACATAATACACACACACTCAATACTACAGACAACAGTACACACTACACGCACCGTAAAATACGCAGAGAGAAAGTCGCGACGAAAAAAAGAAAACGAAGAATAAAAACCTTGTATATATCGTAAGTCACGTAGTAATCTTAACGTATATACTGTGTAACATTGAAAAAAAACAAGTAAGCAAAACTGGAGAGCAAAAAATATATATTTTTTTGTCTGGGCTCGCGTATGAAACCGAATATATATTTAGAAATCTTTTATATGACAAAAGCTGCAATGGCAAAATAACAACTGATTATTTTATCGTCAATTTTTATATTTGTATTGAAAAAATATATAATAGTAATGATGACAATGACATTATTAGTATTGCTTATACTTATTTGGTTGGTATATACGTCAAGAAAAGAGAAAACATGTGTGTGTGTGTTGTGTGTTGAAGAGTGTGTATGGCACTTGTCCAATGTCGAATGTCGCATTTTGACAAAATGACAAAAAATCACAATTATGCATTAAGCAGGCACTTTAGTCAGTCGACCGTGAAGAGAGAGAGGGAGAGGGAGAAGAAGGGAGAAAAACTCAGAAAACCCCCCAGATTTTTTCCTCTAAAGGTAAAGATAGTCTTGGTATTTTTTATATTATGTTATCTTATTAGTATTTTTTCAAGGATATATATATACTTAGTTATGTGAAAAGAAAGGATAAGAAAAAAAACTGAGAGTCAAATATGGACCCGTTCATTCATTCATTCTTTCTCTCACAATGAGCCAGTCAGAGTTTTTCTTTTGTTCATTCCTAATACATACTTGGCTAAGGTATATTATGAAGCATCTGACGACGACTCTTTTGAAGAATAACAGTATGAATAACAATATCGAAAGGTTTGATATGATGACGATTGTGATGATGGTGGTGGTGGTCAAGCATGTGCACAGTCAGCGCGTTAAGTGGGTATTAGAGCGTGAGCGATTCGCTCAGACTTCGACCCACATTAACTATATCACAAGTACTTTTGATATCCAATATCCTATTCCAAAAGAATATTTCTTTTCTCTCTCACTCTCTTCCTTTTCTTTTGTCCAGGACTTTCCTCTTGATTTCCACTTCTTTTTTTATTCTTTTGAAGGAACAATAGTGATGACTATGGCGATGAACGATGATGTTGATGATGATGATGAAAGTCAAGTCAATTCAGAGTGAGCAAAGTCAAGTAAGTGGTAAGTGTAGCATTAGTTGTAGGAGTGGAGGAGTAGATTTTGCTAAAAATCTAGGAAGAGTATTTTTTTCGTATGCGATATTAAAGAAAGGGAAAAAATGTGTAGAATTGTATGCATGAGAACAATGAATTGAATCGCGTTATTATTATTATGATGATGGATGGATATTTTTTGTGCGTGCGTGTTGATTCCATGATGAATTGAGAAAGAATGGGGATGAGAAGAGTGGGAGGGTAAAAAATAAAAAAATGTAACGAGAAGAAGAGAGGGAGTGAAAAGAAGGCAAACCTATCACGGTCAATTGAGTCAAATGAGTGCATCAACTCTACCAGTATAATAATAATATAATATGTATTTTGTCTATTTATATCCAATATGCCTACATAGTTTACCTTACAATTTTTTATTTTATGTAAAAGTGTAGTAGTATAATAATATGGGTTTGTGGATGTATTTAGTAAATTGTTGAGATTTTATGTAGATGATCCTATGCACCTTGAAGTCTGTTATAATGTTATTCCATTCTGACTTGAAGTAAAATTTATCTACCATTTGTACATAATTGCGTTATGTTTCAAATGTTTACTAAGCGGCATTTAACTATGCCACTTATTGATATCAGAATTGATTTGATTAATATATATTATAAGTCATAATAATAACATTTATCTTTATTTGTTTAGTATTCTTGAAAGTTTCTAAAATACTTTATTTTAATCATTGTCTTAACTAACCCCATTATTTCATACCACCTCCCATTTCTTTACTGTATATAACTTTTGCCTTTTTAACCCCCCGTATTTTACGTATCTGCATATATATAGATACATAGATACATAATATTTAAGTTATACGATGTGATATGATGAATGATTTTTTCAACCTTCCATTTCCTTCCTCCTCTATCTATATTTCTCCACATTTTCCTTGTCTAAAAAAAGAAACAAAATAATATGCTACATGTATGACATAGACCTCTTTGTTCTTCTTCTGCTTCCCATATGATGCATGATGTATACCCGTGTTTGTCCTTAATGCAACCCGCATCACATGAGATTATTTATGCACTGCATTAGAATAATTTTTTTTTCCTTGAGATATGATACGGTTGATGGACTCACATTTTGCTTGTGTCGTGTTCCTGTGAAAGTGTACATCAACCAACATCACAAAAAATGGAATGTGCCATAAAGAAAAAACTGAGTAGAAAGAAAAGAGAGATAATGTATTTATATTGATGATATGTTATGGATATATGGTGCGTTTCCTTCTTCAGTTTTACACTCTACTTGTTCTTCAACCTTCTTGTTTTAATAAAAATACATGAGAAACATTACAAAAAACAATTTCCCCTTTTTTAAAAATAAAAAATTTCCCATTGCATATTTCTCTGGTGAAGTAAAAGAAACAAGTAAAAGCGTTTCCTAAACATTTTAACAAAAGAAGAAAAAAATGAATAGCATGGGAAAGAGGACAATGACAGGAACAATACATTTTTCTTCCTGCTCAAGTACAAAAAAAACAAAGTGCATTCAAAAAAAAATATATATATTCGAGTACAATGTAGTTTGTTCGATTCGATTACTTTTCTTTCTGTTGCTTTCAAGCAATGTATAATATTGTGTGGTGGTGTTGGTGGGTATTTATGAAAAATGTGTAAATGGGATGATATGATGCTGCTGCTGCTGCTGTTGTTGTGTTTTATGGGGTTGTTGTACGTTGTATGGGGTACATATATGAAAAACCATATATTTATACTCTCGGAGCAGCACGTTCCATTTGAAACATCATCCATCATCACTACCACCACTACCACCAGTAAGCAACCCCATAATAATAATAACATATTCTTCACTTTACTCTCTTTACATAAAAACAAACGAATTCTACAATATTTTCACCGTTGCGTGCATTAGCCCAACAACTGGAGGTGAATGATTACTTTATTTATATTACACAGTCAACAGTAGTAGTAGTATGTATGTATAGCTCGTTGTGTGTACATTAGCATTATTACCATTTTACCATTTACCACCGCCAGAGAAAAAGAGGAAAAGTAAAATGTATTTTTCTCTCTCTCACTCTATTTACAAAACTCTTAACTCACGAGGGGGTGGAGAAGATATGACGGTGGTGGTGGTTGTTGGTGATGGTTGTTACTGGGTGCACTCTACACCTTTGAGAATTAAATTATTAGAGAGAAAGAAGCAAAGAGTATGATATGGGATGGGATCATATAAACCATATTATAGAGGTATTTATTTTACTATTTTGTGTGTATCAAAGGGCGAGAAAAGTGCATTTACCTATGTATGTTTGCATATTATGTATACTAAGCTACAAACACATTGGTGGTGGTGGTGGTGGTGGAGAATGATTTCATTGTTTTGGTGGTGACGGTGGTTTTAGTTTACCACCACCACCGATGGATTAACAAGGAGCGAAGAGAAAAGATGTTCTCTCGACGAAGAATATTAATATTGTTCTTGTGGCTGTGGCAAAAGAATTAATATTATGAGACTAGAAGAAAAAGGGTTGAGTCGAGGATGATGATGGGTATATTCTATTCTGGAGAGAGAGAGAGAGAAGTTGGTGGTGGTCCCAATAAATGTCATCGTCGGCTCTCACAAGGCTGCTTACCAACTTTATACTTGTTTTGTATACCAAAGCAAAAGAGAGAACAATAGAGACAAAAAAGGTTTGATCATCATGTTGAAGTGATGATGATGACATGGCAAGACAATTGCCAATTGCACAATTTAATGGATGAAAATGTAGAAGAATAATGAATCTGCAGGTTTTGTTGGGTTAATATAATAAGCGTAAGCTTGTATTTCATTTTAATGTTTCTTGGCGGTGGTGATGGTGCCAGGATGGCTGGAAATCCGGAAAAATGCCAAGTGAGAAAATGTAATACACTAAATGCAAAAGGCGCCTGCCCGCCTATGAGTTTGGCATGCTGAAGAAGAAAGATTTTAAAGAATAGATTAAGGAGGTATATTACATAATGGTTTGGTAATTTAAGTAATCCTCATTATTTTGGCTTGGCATTTTCTAAAAGATGGATTCGCAGTCAATTAGTGCTCTGATTACGACGACGGGAGCGTCGCTTCTATTATATGCGTTTATGCCTAAATGTCATTTCTTCTTCATTGTTGGTCAGTTAGGAGGAAGGAAAAGGAGCGAAGGAACATTATAAAGTTTTCTTGGCTTTTTAATAACTTTTGTATAGGTAGTTCCTTGCATTTACAGAATACACAAATGTACATACATATGCCATTTATACTATGGCTGGTTAGGCTTCCAGGTTTGATTGACATTTAAAATGGAATAGGTTAAGACGCAGAGAGGGTTGACGGCGATGGTGGTGGGCGGCGGATGGGATGTGCAATGCGACGAGAACAATAAGTGAACTATGGGAAATGTCATTCTAAACGAGATCAATGTACATACACACAACGGCACAGGGTGACATTCGAAATCTTAAAAAGATTATTTAGCTTCATAATAATAACTTTTTTATATCTATATTATACAACATAACCTGTATCATGACAAGTTAAAATAAATATATACAAACTATATACCTCCATTAACATTTTATATTTTCATTAAAGACTGACACAAATTTACAGATATATTGAAACGGATCTAGTCGTTTTAACTTTTTGCCGAAACGGTCATGCGAAAGCATTACTAACGTGCCGATTATACCTAACCCTATTTACCCGACTGTTACTATACTTTCGCTTTGTATCAAGTCCACATACTTTTTCGCATTTTTAATTAATTTATATGATATGTTAGATTTGTCTTTTGCGAAAGTATGCTGAATATGTGGATTTGATACTACGCGAAAGTATAGTAACAGTCGGGTAAATAGGGTTAGGTATAATCGGTACATTAGCAATGCTTTCGCATGAAAATTCTGTCAAAGAACTGAGGATCACTTTTGGATCTAGTATATAGTTCACAATCATTGCAGTACTAACAGTTTGAAGACTTAATTAATATCGGGAAAGTAGAGCGCATCTAATTTTATTAAATTATGAAACATTTTACTTTTTTCCCCTTTTTTTTATGCATTCCGTTCACGCTCGTTTACTTTTTCAATGATGTGTGTATGTACAACACTATTGTATTCTCACAAGTTGTGAGTCACAACCTGTGAAGCTAATTTAGAAACTAAATGCGTGTATACTAACTGCGTGTGTGTGTGTGTGTGAACCAGGCCAAATACAAATAAATTTACTAGTCTTTCTTTCTGTTGGCGTTAGTGCTGCTGAATAAGATTAAAGAAAGTGTTTTTGTTCAATGGGGGATTAAATGATTAAATGCCTTTTCAACCAGCGCTGTACACTGAGAGAAAATAGCCAGTGATAAACGGCTCCCTGCTGCTGCTGTTGCTGCTGCTGCTCTACAACAGACTACGCTTCTTCATAAAAAAAAATAAGCTGCCATTTAACGAGAGAATATTAAGAGAATACACACACGATGGTTGGTGTGTTGGTGCTCTTGTGTGTACACTTGCGTCGTAGTTACTTTTACTTCCTTCTTTCCTTTTCTTCGTTGACCTACTTATACCATTATTACATGTATATTATTATTATTATTATTTTCACTTTTCTTCTTCTTATTCTTCTTCCTGCCTTCATCTTTATAATACGGCTTTCTTGGAAAGAGGATGCAAAATGTTCCAAGTGTTATGAAATTATTATTGTAAGTTTGTATGAAGAAAAGTGTTTTAATTACTTTCAACGTCCATTGTAAACCCTTTCGGGGAAAGGAAAAGAGAGAGAAAAAGCATTACACAGGCCTAGTTCATTTCATCCCGTGTAAATGTAATAAAAGAGGGCGTCGAGTTTAAGGATGAACAAAGCCCGGATTTTGATTTATTAGGCTTTTTGGCAGTAGAAAATAAACACAAAGAAAATAATAAATATAATGTAATATCTTAAATGAATAGCGTTCCTAGTATTCTTTTGAGAATGATGCCATAATAATAACAATAATAATAATCTGTTGTTGTTATTAATTTTGTGTGGTTGGTTGTGTTTTGTTTTGTATTCGGAAAGGGAAGCGTTTGATTTCACAATCAGTTAATCAGAGAGTGTAAAAGAAAAGGGAAAACAAAACGGGTTTACGGGAGAAAATTGAGCACAATTTATTATGCTACATGAATTTATTTACTAACAAAAACAATAATTAAATAAATGAGATACTAAAAGGAAAGGATTTTAGACGGGGATGTCATTGTCATTGTTTTGTGCGTGGGATTTTCTTGCTGAAAGTTTATTACCTATCTACTATCTCATACAAACTTGAAAGTATGAAAACTAAAATGGCACCCGGGGGAAATAGGGTGAAGTCGACTGCCAAGAAAGGGAGGCTTTTTTTGGGTGTTTTGGTATTCGTTTTTAAGTTGTAATGTGGTCGTTGCCATTTTCGAAGGAAAGGTGACCAGGAAAACTTTATAAATATGTGGAATATTCTTTTGGACGTTCTTTACCAACTTACAATCAGGAACAAAACATTATACGAACACAAGCTGCTTTATTTCAATATATATGTTTTGGGATAAACGCAACATAGCAATCGCCTAATGCTAAATGCATGAGACACGCTCATTCATTATGCTACTGTTTAAGTTTAACAGGCTTGCTTATTGTAGTGAACCTGTGTAATTATCTGTAACCTTTGTAATATTTTAATATGATATATGGCGCCGATCCATCAAAATCTGACCAATTTTGTTGTTTCTAAACTGCAACCTTCAAATCTCCTTTTCATTATAGCTAACATTCAGCCTCAATGTCTGTAATATATTCAGTGTATATCACCGACATGAGGAAACATAAGACGATACACAATGTCTTGTGTCTCAAGTATTCATCTTCTACAAATATTAGCTTTTCTCAAGATTGGAAATGAGACAAGTCAAGTGGAAATTAAGGATCACTCCACACACAGTAAAGTATACACTTTTCACAAAAGTGTGCGCGTTTTAAGTGGAATATTACTTAATGCACAGGTTAAATACACACAAAGATTAGCTAGAATAATAATATAAGAAGAAAGTATACACGGAAGATTTTCATATCCATTTTGTATGTATCTTTGTCCAAAGCTTATACGTAATATATGATAGTAATGCTACTACTATCAGTAGTGGTTCCTTAAAGTTGTTAAGTTAAGCGAATTATGTGATACGAAGATTACTTGAAGCATTTCAGCAACATATTCATCTCTTTTTACATTAATATGCAATGCAAACACAATAATAAATGTATAATCCCTTACAAAGTTCTCTACCAAAAACTTGAAACTTTTTTCTCTCCACTTCCCCCTCACATATCATCATCATCATCGCATTATATCTTTTTTCAAAACTTTCCCTTTTCAAGAACAAAACAACG
>JAHZNC010003375.1:0-17304 GCA_027744095.1 Zhuqinia jingwanae | reverse complement strand
GTGAATTTTCAAAACATTTTATTATCATTCAAAGAAAGTGTCAATTTTGTAACCCAATCGTGTACCCAATTTCGTAATCCGGCTTCTCAGCGTCCTTGTCTGATAGTGAGTTAAGGGAGCTGGTAATAACGGATATAATACGAAAGGATTAGGCTGCGCCTTAGAACTGGGAAGCTGATTAAGTATAAGATCAAAGCAATATTAAAAATTTTGACAAAAGGAATAATACTCAATCCGCAATAAGTATACCTACTGTATATTATTATTAGCAGCTCAATGATAAAAAGCTCTATCAAAAAAATGGGGAAATTTAAGCTTGGATTTTACAAGAAAGATTGAGTTTTTTATATAAAAAATGATGCATAGGGTGGTTCACATTAAATGTAATTTTGCATTGGCAATTGGTACAAAAGGAAGAAGGGTAAAGTCAATCCTACTAATTTGTAGAATGAATGATGATTTTGCGCAAGCTTCGCATTAAGGTTGTCTTTCTAAGAAAACCGGTGGTTATCTGGTAATAATTTATTGTCGAAAATTAGAGGCGAGGGCTCGGGTCGCTCGAAGGAAATATATAGTGAACAAAACGGATAAAGATAATATAAAATGGGGTGCATGCATTATTCCCGTTTCCAAATTTTAAATTGCGTCTTAGCTTTTCCTCTTTTGTCTATACAAAAAATGTGCACGACAAATCGTGCACCATTATACTTCGTCAACGCTTTGAGCAATGTTGTATGCAATAAACTTAGAAACATGGTTTTATTTTATGCCACTTATTTTTTAGTAAGAAATCTGCATTGATGCATTAAGAGGGAAAAAAGATAAACTGCTTCCGTTTGATTCGGTGGTTATGTTGGCACATCAAAAAAAATACCTAAGTAAACTGAATGGGTAAATATGGGTAATGTGAATTAAAAGATAAAATATGTAAAGAAGTACACATGACTGAAAAGAAGCAATAAAACACATGAATTTTTTGTGAGTAATTGCCAATTTGTTCCGGTTTTCATAAGAATTATGATGGCATGCTTGGGATATTATCGTGATCCTGGTGGTCTTTTTTTTATCCTTTCCGTTTCATATTTCAACAAATGTCCACAAAGTCAATGTTCGATGTCTTGTTTCATTTCTTTATTTAAAAATGTATACGTATGTGGGTTTCCAAACTACTTTACTTTGAAAATCCTTCCAAGAAAAAAAACATGGAAAATCCGGACTATTCCGCCGAAAAAAATGTCCTATATATCGTATCACGCCCAACCTGTTTCAAAATTCCTGTCGTTTTTGCCTGCTCCACTTTTTCTAGAGTAAAAATCGTTTTACTGCTTTCTGTTTTGTAGGTGAACTGTGATTACCGGGAACACTACTACAACTAGCAGCAAATCGAGCACAGATCAGCAGTGAACAGAAGTTTGTTGTAATTAGCATGCAAATGAACCGAACCGTTTTGATCTCTATTTCCTCTCCAGGGCAGTAGTAGTAGTAGTAGTAAGATTATTCTTCCCATTTGACTTACTTGAGAGATCGTTAGAGTCACATAGTCATTTGCCACTTTATTCTCTAGTCCAAATTCGGTCACGACCATAATTGTGATACTCACTCATTGAGATTCCACCCAAATTCCGTGCAACACATGTTCCAGGTCGTCCTTCTTTATACGCACCTACATACGTAAGAGCCTTCTCTCCTTCATACACAATACTAGCATCTCTGAAGAAGACCAGTCAATTACTAACGTTAACTTTTTTTGTCTTGTCGACTGATCTAAATACATTCTAAATGAACTCGTGTTCCTTTTTTTTAGAAAAAAAAACTTAATTTTACCTAAAACCTTATAGTTTCCCTGTTATTATCCCTGTCAAACCACACCTTGTGGTAAAATATATTTCCTTTACTTTTCCCATCAAGCCCCCTCCATTTTACGTGTATGCCAATAAGCTGATAGAAGCAATGAGTTTGCTAATTTGCCATTTTAATTACTAGCCAACGTTTTTACATGTTACTCGTCGTGCCTATACAAGGAAAGGGAAGGCAGATGGAAGTTCTGTTGCGAGGAGCTAAGACGGGATTTTCCACCATAAAAGTGACCGTTCAATCTGTGTTTAAATCCTCCCTTTTCGTGTTTGTGCGTACCACAATGGATTTCTTCTATGGATAGTAGAAAACAAAGGCATATTTTCACATTTTATGCATATCAACTCGTAATGTAGTCAAATCAATATTATATCAATTATAAACTCATTTCACATTTTTGGAAGCTTGATTTGGTAGTATTATGGACTAGAGTAGAC
Organism: Zhuqinia jingwanae; assembly: GCA_027744095.1. Classification (NCBI taxonomy): domain Eukaryota; kingdom Metazoa; phylum Arthropoda; class Collembola; order Entomobryomorpha; family Paronellidae; genus Zhuqinia; species Zhuqinia jingwanae. Next base: position 15,013 of record JAHZNC010003375.1, on the reverse strand, counting down.
AAGTTGTAAATGGAATTATGGCTGGCATCAGCATATCAGCAACTTCAACAAGATTTTTGAGTAAAGTGGAAATATAAAGAATATGACTATCCATTCCTAGTCTCTATTTCAACACAAATAACATTGAAATGAGAACTGGAATGATGTTAATTTATCATTGACAAAGGAACAAAGCAGTTTAATTTTTTAAGAGGAACCCTCGCGTTATAACATTCATTTTACACGACGACAATTCTGAACCACATTTATGCTGGGCTGCAAATTGGTTTTTAAATTTAAAATTGATTGAAAGTTTTTCGTTTGTCACTAATTACAATGTAATTCAAATTACATTGTACAATTACAAATTAAAAAAATGCTCATGAAAACGATTAAAAGAACCAAATAGTAAGGAATTGTAAATAATGTTTAACTTACCGACTTTAATATCTTTGTGCTAAACTAGGAGAGTTGGTCGCTTAATGGATGGCTTCTGTGAGTTATGTCAAAAATGTTGCTTCGTTCATAAAATGCAAAATCAATGAACTTGCACACCTTTATTATCTCAATATATAGTTTTATTTAAACGCCATTATGTATTTTTGTGTACACACAAGACTCTTAAAGGTTTTAGGTTGGTTGTAGGTTGGTTGTTATTGTCCAATAGCTATACGGCTTGTACTTGAATGTCGCTGCGTGATTTGCAAATCTATATTGATGAGAAGCATGGTCATGTTTTTACAAAGTCTAAAAATGTAAGAAAAAAATCAGTACACACTCGAAAAAAGGTTCTTTTAAACTAACTTCCCCTACCGGATTTATGTATGTATATGTGTAATAACTTGTCACTATAGTCTTGGGGAAGTTAGATAAGGAAACAAGTTTAAAAAAAAATCATAAACCTACACAAGTCGATTTTCTTTTAATTTGCCATAAACTTTGAGATTTTCTTTTCACAATTACACAGCCCCACAATCCTGCATTTTATGTCACCACCAAAGTGTACTAATGTGCATTAATGCATCATCCACAAAAATACAGTGCATTCATTCCAGTTCCATCCCTATTGAAAGTGCAGTCTTTATACTTTGGTGTATATACTCTGCTGGGTTTTTTTTCTGATTGAGAAGCTTGGAAGCTTGGAAAGAAGAGTCACAGGGAAAAGATTATTATTGTCGTTGAAGACATTTCTTTCCCAACATTTTTATCTTATTCCTGTCAGGTTGAAATTTTCAACCGAAAAGATAAATATATAACTACTTATACATACCGTCGACGGTAGTATAAATTATAGACGCAATACTATTCTACCCTACCTACCACCACCAATGCAACATCAATTGAATTTGAAATGCATTTTATATAAAGAAACCAAAAGAAAAACAAGAACCACACCGCTATAATTTTTTTGGGTGGGTGATAGAGAGGATGATCATGATCATCATCATCTGAAAGATTTTTTTTTCTTCTCCTCAGCTATTATTCTCCCACTGATCTGATGATTGCACCACGTCGATAACAAAATACTTAGACTCCCAGCAATCACAACTTGTTTTTTTTTGTATTGGATTGTATATAAAATAAAATTTTCTCCGTTTTACGCGTAGACAGATAACCAGTCATCATTATCATCAACAACATCATCGTTTCTCGGCAAGAGTACTTTTTTGACGCTCCCTTCTTCCTATTTTACTGTCTCTCTTTGGGTGTCTATATAATATCATGATTGTCAATTGCACTTCCTTTTCAGTTTCTCCTGCTGCTGAAGTCGCGCAAGTTTGGACAAAACTCTTCGCTTCTGTGTGTTATGATCTATCTATATCACCACCTCTTACACAGATAGCTCGCTTTTCTTGTCTTCTCTTCACCAAAGAAAAAAAAGTTTATGAAGTGAACTTTGAATTGAACTAACTGACCAAAAACTTTACTGTCCTGTATTTTCCTTGTTATACATATTTTCCTCTTCTCATTCACCTCCCCCTTTTCCTATTTCATCATTTCACTCATTTCTCCTTGTTTGCAACTTGAGGTGGAAAGGGAGCAAAAGTGCAGAGAAGATGAAATGTGCCATTTTTATCGGAAAGGAGTAGAAAAGAAGGAGTTGGAGTTGATGATGTTGATACTCAACTAGAGAAGAAGAAAAAAAACTACAAACTGACTGACTTACCATGAGTCTATCGATAAGGGAAAGAGAGAAAAGAAGAGCTTCCTCCTTGGGGATGAAACGCATGATAGAATCCTGATAATGACATTTCATCCTTTTCTCTCTTCCTTCTTCTTGTTCTTTCTTTTTTCTCCCCCGACAAAAATAAATATCTAGTAAAACAGATAAGCTGGTTGGTAATCACACTGCTCAACTAGAAACTAACTATTTTTTTGGTTTGTGCTTTTGGTTTAGTTTAGCGGGAAAGGAAGAGGGAGAGAATGAAGGAAAACGAAATAAGGAAAATTGGTATAGCTTGAATGAGTGAAAGGAAGAGAAAAAAGGAAAGCCATTTGAGAATTGTTGGTGGAAACACCACCACCACCACCACTTCTGCTGCTACTGCTGCCATTACACCATTGGTTTTGTTAAAATATTTTTTTTAGTTGTGTTGGGTTTTGTGTACCCATGTGATCTCCTCTGTTGCAGAGGAATTCTTCTTTCTAGACTGAAACAGCATCAAACTCAATGACTCAAGAGGAATCCCCCTTTTCCCTTTTCACTCGTTTACTAATAATACACGTAACTATCAATTTTAGGCAACTCAAAGTAAAGTAGTAGTAGTGGTAGTAGTGGCCGACATATATATACTCACATGCACCGCAAGGGTCATGTCAAGCCATTCCATTTTCTCTCTCTCTTGCTATCATGATGATCATCGGTACGATGATGATGACAATGACGACGGTGTGAGTGAAGGAATTGAAAGGGAGGAGAATCGTGCGTTAAGTTCATATATCAGAAAATGAGATTGAAAGGGTTTCTCTTTTTCTTTCTGATGCACTTAAGATGAAAAGTACACACACACACATACACACGCGCGCTTCGTGTAGTAAAAAAGTACGATGAGGCGTAAGTACATGTACGCATATATATACCCCTATTTCCTATAATGACATCCCTTTATTTTCTACATTCATTTTTTGGGTGAAAAAAAAAATGTTCAAAGCAAAAAAGGAGGTATATTACGACATGTATACATACATACGGCATGAATACATTTCTCGCCATAGTTTAAATGAATTACTTTTACATTTACTTGCACTAATAACTACTGCGCATATTATATACTTGTGTGAATGTACGTCTTACTTTATTTGAAACCTTGTTTCTATCAAATAGTACTCTGTATATACCATACACATATAAAAGTATCTGCTCATCATTTCAAACCACTTAAACAAACAAACAGTTTAGATGCGTAAAAGCGTGCCAGCTTTCGTACTCATATTAAGTTGGTCGGCATCTTCAAACAAACTCCACTCACACGCACAAAAAAAATCGTTTTCAAAAAAAGAGGAAGAAAAAGTAAAAGGAGCTACGCACCACACAGTCAAACACACGACATGCCTTTTTTCTTTCTACTTCTACGAAATCTTTATCAATCTTTCCTTTTTTTGTAGAGGCGGTTGTACACTTAACGCCGCCGTGTGTAATACCAAAAGTTAGTGCTATAAGTTGACGGTGAGATGGTTTGTTTTGTTGAGCGCCTTTGAAAAAACAAAATTGCATGTTTGGGTATACATTGTACTTATCACAGTTTTTTCTTGCCTTTTTCCCTCCTTCATTCCGACCTAAAAAAAAAACTAAACAAGATTTTTTTTGATATAGGTTTAATGATATTGCTTCTTCCTCTTTGGTTTCATTATTCGATGGAATTTGTGGGATTTTTATTTGATAGCTACTTTAGTACTCAGATCCTTCCTTCCTATATAATAATATGTAGTAATAGTAGCATATAGCCGCAGCTCATTCAACTTCTTCTTTTTTTTGCTTTAGGCATGCAAGTGGCGTGGCTTTTTTTTAGTGATGATGATGGTGTCGGTATGTTTTGGCTCTTTCCAAGAAAATGAACGTTTTTTTTTATTATTATTTTGGTTTGCCGGTTCATTCGTTTACTTTCTCTGTTCACTTAAGTAGATGCACCCTCAACTTGTCTTATTTTTTCTCCATGCTATTATGCCATGCTACATGTTCAATAAAAACACATATTATCTTCCCCTTTCTTCTGGATGCTTTTCTTTCTTTCTCTCTCAAAGTTACGATAATGAGACAGGCGTCCCATCATTTGACAGATTTTTACGAGGCCAATATCAAGGAACAAAAAAGAAAGAAAAGATAATCATAGGACAGCTCACAATATTCAACTTTTCGTTTTCCCATACAAATGTGTATATAATGATTGTACTCTTTATTTTCTTGTGTAACCCAAATAGCTAAATAGCAAAGAGAAAAAAATATATTTATGCCGACTTGATGGTAAAATGGATACACAAAAGTAAATATATATTCCAGATACTCTTTTTTTGGTGTTTTCAAAAGTTTTACATTTTTTTTTGCATCTGTCGAGTATATTTCTTTTCATATTTTTTTGGTCTGTTTCTTTCACTAAATACACAAATAAGCATGGGTAAACACAGGAGTTGACAAAAATATTCCATAGAAAAAAGTATGAAAAATAAAAAAGGAGCAATTATACAGTTGATTTTTTTTGTGGATATGGCACATAGATTTTTATGCACCAATGAAACTTGTTGTATTCTTTATTTTTTTCACGGCTATTTCCTCTTTTGGCTGTTGCTGTAGTTGACACATCATGGAATACATTTTGTAATATTTTTGTCTGTTTTCTTCTCTCTCTCTCTTTGAAAAAGGCTTGTTTGTACTGTTAACATAATTTGTACATGATTACAAAAAAATACAGCAAACAACTAACAAGTGTACAAGCGAAAAGAAAAGAAAGTTTCACAATTTTTTAACGATGAAGCAAAAAATAGAAAATGTGTCGGGACAGAAATCTTGTGTTTGTGTGTAGACGTGTTTGCCATTTTTTCCTTGAAAACTTGCTCTCTTTATCCGTCTGAAAACTTTCAATAAAAAATGTGTACATTTTTTTATGTGATTCAAGTTTTAGTGCTAGTCAAGCATCAAATATGCTAATTATTTTCGTGATAAAATATCATAGAATGCTTATCTGAATAATATTATACTTGTAAATTGGGTAAAAGAGTTGAGAGAAAAAAGTTACGTAAATTGTTATTATTATCATCAGGTTTGTTACAGATATATGTAATTTTGCAACTTTTTTCTTGCACAATAACTTGGCGCATAAAAAATTGAGAAATCTGAGAAAAAAGAAGCAAAACTCATTATAATTGGTTTCAATATAGCTGCTGCATTATGCAGATCATAATAACTGTATCATCAACACCGGAAACATAGACTCTTCCACAATTTATTATTTACCAAAGTTACTTTTTTCTACGTGTCAGTGTCAGAAAGTGGTTATCATCAAGTTTACTATTTTTGTGTTTGTTCTTCAACATTAAGTATTTTTTTTCAGTAGTGGAGTAGGAATAGCAATAGTGTCAAGTATTCCACACACAATCTAATCTGTACAAACAAACCAAAAAAAGAAGTTTAATAAAAATACTACCACTGCTTTTTTTCTAACACAAGTCATCAGAAAAAAAAAGTTTTGAAATGAGACCTTCTTCCTTTTTGCTGCTAGGGAAAGTTTCTTTATGGTACATGTACAAACAGGAGCAACTCATAATGCACAGCAGTGTGGATAGTTTATATTCTCCATTCCTCAAGAGATCAGAAAGATAAGTGTTTGAGGTAAATGTTAGGACAAAAGAAAAATGATACTTTGCGTCTTTCGTAAAGAGAGTAATTTTTGCAGCAAAGTTGTCCCTTGTGATAAATGTACATAATACATTATAAAAACATATACCTATGAATGAACTCTCATGAAGCTTTTTTTAGACAAGTAAAAAATAGAGAAAGCTTTTTTTTGGGGAAAAGGGGTATGATATGGTAAACTGGTTTGAAATAAAAATGACTTGCAATTTGCACAAAAACTTTATCAGTTTAAAATAATTTTACAAAAAAAGAATTTCTTGGAATTTTAAAAAATGTATTTTTTTCGTATAGCAAATTATGTAGTTTGTTGCCCTTTTTTCCTTTCCAGACATACCCACAAATTGAACAATTATTATTGCTAGAAAAAAAGTATGATGGTACTTTATTTTTAATTTCACGAAATCTTCTAATTTTCCTTCTTCACAGAGTCAAAGAAAGATAGCTCCCACGCACACCATTTTCTCATCTCTTTTTTTTGTCGCCGCGTCATCCTCGTCTCAAAGCCCGGATAGGAATATTACTTTTTTTTAGATTTGAATTAAATTTGACCCCATATGACCATTAAATAGACATAAACATAAAGCTAAAGTGCGCGCCATATATATTCATCCAACTTTGTCTTGCTTTGTTGCAACCACAGCACAACGGAACGCATCATAGAAAAAATACTCCATTTGGTATTTTTTTTCTAAAAAAAGAGTAAATCGTACACACTCCTACACATACACTTGAGATTTTTTTTTCTTATGCGTACATACATACGACATATCAGCATGAGACGAGGGCATGATGATGATGATCATGATCATCATCCTCATGAGCATCAAAGCTATATATACCCACTGCTCTACCCACCAACATTTTCTCGTTTTCTTTATCATCTGCACTGTATCTCGAGAGAGAATAAATGTGAATTCGTGTGAAGCACATTTTCGTCTTTATATAGATGCATTACATGCTTTATTACAATAACTCTCCCTCTCCATTTCCAGTCTTATTTCGGAATATTAAGGAACTTTCTTCAACTTAACCTTCTTGACCGCTTTGGGAATGTATCGTTGGAGTTGCTATATGCGTTGAAGAAGAAAAAAGGAAAGCAAAAGAAAAATTGGGAACAAATGGGGAATTGGGAAAATATAACTGGCCACAACGTGGCCTTTAAGGTTTTCTCCCTTTGCGATGAGTATTCATCTCTGAGCAAGCTTTTACTTGTATATAAATTTTCTGGAAATAACTTAACCTACTACTACAACTCCTACATACTATTATGTATGCTCCCACACACATAAGCAAGCAACAGTAAACTGACCGTCTTAAAGAAAACTATGTACCACATCGGCCATGTTTTATTTCTTTCTTCTATTTCATCCCATTCACACAATACTCATAATTTTATGTATATGTAAGTTTTTTTCTCATTCTCTACAATAATATTGTAATGTAGCACAAAAAAGAAGCAAGTCTGAAGAATGCAGCAACAAAAATAACGTGTAACATAACATGCAAGTAACATAAGAAAACCATGGATTGGGTGGAGAAAAAAAGAAAAAGAAAAGTTGCTCATCCAAAAAAAGGAAATAAAAACGCCTTACAGAATGGCCCTTACTTTCTTATTTCTTTACATTCTTTGCTATTTTTTCTTCTTCTTTTTCACTTTACGTTTTTCTTTCTTCCAAGACATTTTACGGGGGATATATTCTGTCTTTTATACTTTTTTTCTGTTATAGTAGCATTGCCAATAGGCTTATGTAATGTGTGTGCAAAGAGAGCAAGTGGATACGTTACATATACATATATACGTACATGAGTACAGTTAGTGGATATTTTTTTGTGCATTTTATTGTATCTCATCCTTTCTACATATTATTCCTTTTTGCTATTGTTTCATTCAACATATTGGAATGGAATAATAAATTTCACTTGTTTTAATGGAAAACACAGGGAATACCAGTGTATGTATGAGAGAGCAGTGCATAGTCATTTTGTATGGTATTTTCGTGTCGTCATTCCAATATTTAGAGCAGATATAAATATAGTGAATATTATTATTACACTACCACCACCACCATCACCGCTAAAAAGAAAGAGAAGAAGAAAAAAGCTGTTGCTACTACTTTTTCTGGTGTTTGGTATACTTAATATGACGATTTATTGCTTTCACCCTCCATATACTCTGCATACATATAATAGTGTGGTAAATGCATATATACCACACATAACATATATATATATATTTACATATATGTATTGGTATAATATGTACAATGTATGTATGTATGTTGTAAAAAAAATATGTATCAAATCCACACTAGTTTGGAAATTGGAAAGAGAAAAAGTCACGCTGCTGGCCATATGGATTCTTGGTTGGAATAAGAAGGGAAAAAAAGAAGGAGAAAAAAGGAGGAAAGGCTAATGGGAAAAATTATTACCACCCTTAGTGTCGGCAAGCTGGCACTTTCCAACTTTTTTATAATATGTGTTATATTCCCTTTTCCTTTTCTTATTCATCCATCCTTCTCAATGATATCACAAGAACAACATACAGTGATCGTGAGGATGGGACTATAGAGGTGGTGGTGGTGGTGCTGATGTGATGGTTGTGTGGTATATATTTTTGTGTTTGCCTACGTAAAAAAATTATTTTATGTTAACTTTCATTTCTCTTCTTATTTTTTTTTTGCTCAGAGAGAAGTTGAGGAGCCGATATAAAACATGAAAATGATTCTTTTCTTATTGTTGTCTAAAGATGTTCTGAAATTCGGAAGAAACAAACAAAAATGTCTGATATATTTAGCACAAAAAAACAGAGAAAACAAACAAAGGAGAGGAAACAGAAGGAATAAAATATATGTATATAAAAAATATACGAAAAAAACCATTCAGTGTATTTATATAGAGCTATAGTTGTTGAAATTGGAATAGTTGGTTGTGAGTTATGTGTGGTGATGTATTTGTTTGTTTGTTTGTTGTAGATGAGAGAAGAAAAGTAGAAAACAAACCATTTGGTGTGTTTTGTGGTGGTAGGAGGTTGTTGTTGTTGCCTTTTATTTCAAGCTAGTATTATTTTACTTTTTATTTGCAAAATTGAGTTTGCTTTATATTTAGATGTGGATAGGGAAAAAAGATCAGGCAGAAAAGTGGGAGAAAGAAAAAATAGCGATTGGGTGATTCTTGTGTATAATTTTTGCTTCATTTGTGGGTATATGTGTACACACAACAAAAATAATATTATGAACTTTTCGTTATTGATGATTGGATGATGATATTTGGTTAAAAGCCAATCACATAAAAAACAATGTGCATATAAATGAGCATGCAAATAAATACAAAGGAATAAATATAACAGAGTGAGTAACTGTTGTACTTTTTTTATTGCGATTTTATATATAAGTAGTTTTTTTTCTTCTGTGTTATGTAGAAAATAAAAAGTTGTTGAGTTGAGGAATAGTACAAAAGAAGAATTTCATTTTGTGATGATCATGAAGATTCTTGTGGTTGTGGCGGACTTTTATTTTGATATAAGAATGAAGAATGTCTTTATTCTTTTTCTCTGTTGTTGTTATCCTGTTTTCTGGCTTGGGTGGTGGGGGTGGTTGATTTGTCATCTTCTTCCTCTTCCCCGTACAACTTGAGATCCTTCACGTGGTACCACACCATCACATCACAAAACATTCCGAGAAACGCCAACCCTGTTTTTATTGTAGCAAAAATTAATTAATTACTTCTTTTTTTGATTTTTGATGTTCTGAACAGTTGAGTCAATAACAACTATTGAATTGGATAAATCAATTAATATTTTTTGGTTTGTGTAAGAGTAGCCACCTGCTGCCGTGACGCTCATTGCATAGGCAAATTTGGTGTCGTCGTAAAGTACGCAGTTTCCCCTTTCTCCACATTTGGTTCCCCAACGTAAACAGGCGGAATCTAAAAAGGGCAAAATGAGTGGGGTTCCAATTAGATCAATGACTCAATAAATAATTTATATTATTTGTTCATGTGGTCCATATCATTTACAAAAAGGTTGAAACACTTTTTGCTTTTTATGTACTTTAGTAAGTATAAATAAATAGGGACATTTAAAAAAATGTTTAAAACAAGTACCTATGATCTTTCCATACATAATAGGACTAGGAATGGAGACAATGCTCCACATGGCGAAAGATAAGCCACTTGCCAATGACTTTTGTGAGCGGTCTACGCATCTTCATGAAGAAATCCAGTTCAAACAAAACAGAATGGTTCATTAGTAACTCTCATCCTCCTCATCATCATTTTCTTACAATCATTCGCGTACGTACAATAAAGTACATAGAAAAATGATTTTTTTACTAGTAGGTTATGTTATTAGTATTTTAAATTAATAAAAATCCCGGAGTTTAAGAAAAAACCAGAGTAAAAAGATAAAAGCTGTAAGTGCGCACTTTTGGTCAAATAAAATAGAGTGGCGGTGCATGTCTATATAGCTAATTAGATTACAGATAATATGTAGAGCAAAATAGAGGTATAGTGGAATGGACAGACATGTAGGTATATAGGTACATATACTTTTGAGTAGATAAAAAAAATGATGATAAGCTCAGCTGGTATAAACTCACCTGTACGGTATCAGCACATTGCCAATGCGGCCAAAACTGGATGCAAATCTGATCACAGCCATTAATGAAATGAAAAGGACAAACGTGGAAAAACATGAGTTTGGATCAACGCATTTTCCGGGAACCAGTGTAATGTCTGGTGATGGGAGGCAGGAGCAATTGGTGTAGATCTGGCTGACAGGATCAAAACTTTTACAGCCCGCATGACAAGCTGAATAATATATTAGATTTTTGGCTTGGTAGCAAACTGGAGTGTTTTGGCTGCTGCTACAGCTGCAATCTGAGTTGCAATACGATTCTCCTGCTGCATCTGGAGACGCCATATTATGCATGTTAGTAGAATCAGCAATAAGTCTGCTACTATTGCCCCATTCAATGTCCTGGTAAAAAGAATGAACGTCGGTGATTTGACTGGTGTCTACCACTTGTCCTTGCTTGCAAACAAGTTGGGAGAATGAGAACACGATCACGACGAGGAGAATATCGACAATGACATTTACACCGGCCAGAGTTCTTGCACGAAGTCGAAATCGTGCTATGACGAAACCACTGAGCAGTAGACCAGCTACTTGGAAAAATATACTGCTCAAACCTGAAAACATTTTTACGAAATAATCATAAGCTCATAATAATGTATGCATGCATTCATGTGATGTAATAATATGTAACTTTGGTTTGGATAAAAACTACCTACGTAATAGATGAATTGCATGTTCCATAAGTAAATGAGACATGTCATCAAAAAAAATGCAACAGCGTAAGCATATAATGGCTTTATTATCAAAGTATATGTATATATTTTTACCTGTTGTTAAAGCTGCATTGGCTGCGTTTTGTTTGATAACCGTTTCCAAATATTTTGGAAAGTACGTTCCGAAACCAGAAAAGGCGAAACCAAAACAGAGGATAGCCAAGTTATTCCAGGTATTCGTTTTGTTTTTCATCAGGTCCCAGAGCGAAGCCCAAAAAGTTAGATCTGTTATTTAGTTGTTTGTGTGCGTGGGAGGAAGAAAAATGTTTATGACATGCGATTAAATAATAATAATAATATAAGTACATGGTACATAAATATGCATGCAATAAATATTCATAAATTTTCAAGAGAAAAATATTTGCACTAATATATGATTTGTTTAACAAAAAATGATGATTATGATGATGGATTGGTATACCTTTTGATGATTGCTGGAATATGGGCTCAGTTCTGCGAGGAGGTTCCTCTGAACGCACAGTCAATTTCATTTCAGTTTTAGCTGCATTTAGTTCCAGGTTGATTTTCTCGGCCTTTTCACTTTTCTTTGTGGCTGTACGAAGAATTCGAGGGAAGAGAACCATAAGGACGGACACTAGACCCATGAGAACGGCGAATATAACGCTTCCTGTAATATATGCACAAGTTATACATCTTTTAACTTGTCGTCAAGATGCTTTTAAACGTTTTTAATGGGAAAACATATACCTACCTAACCACCATGCTCCTAACCATCTTCCATCCTTATTAGTTATCAACGGCGTCAACCATGGGTTAACATATAATCGTAAGCAAAAATATGCCACAATGTACCCAACTAGAGGTCCAGATTGTCTAACAGCTCCAGTCATTGCTGTATATTGACACAGAAATAATTTTAGAATAATAACAATGTCAATTTTTTTCCTTGGGCAATTTTACTTGCAAACGTATATTATGTAATCTGCATATTAACGTAGCACCAAAACGTAAGTTTTGTATTATACCTATCATAACTGGAGCTTGAAGCGGTTTCATATGATCATCAATAAAAGGTCCTGCCAAAGTATACAGTAACACTGATCCAATTCCAGCCACAAATTGTGAAACAAAGATAAACCCCAACGGCACAACTGAGTCATCACCCAAACCGCAGTCAATTTCAACAGAGGATGTAATATTATTATTATTTTCTTGTTTCATTTTGCAAATTTCATTTGCACCCAGATCTGCGGTCAGATTTTCTGCAAAGTTTGGGAAAATCATATTAAAAATGCAATTCATATCACACAACTTTGTTTTGTACCTTAATTAAATGTAAAAAGAAATTATGGACAACCTACTTGTTGCGGTAACATTCAGAACGTCATTTAAATCGGACGCGTTATTATGAAATTGGGAATAATACTCTGCAGTTAAACTGAGTGCCTCATTCCCTGGACCGTATAAAAAGTGGGGAGTTGCATGGAGGAAATAAGAAACCGCAGAAGCAAACACCCCAAATGCCATCCATCGCGGACGATGTCCTTTTCCCCCAACGTAGGACAAAATCAAAGAGAACAGGATTTGGCTGAACTCATTTCCTGACGTGATGTAACCTACACACAAACAAAATACAAGCAACATGATAATGATGATCAAAGAATTTCAAAATGCATATCCGGAAGGGTTGTGCTGCTGCTGAAAATCCATTTGCATTACAACTGCTGGTTTTTTACTTTGTCGCTGTGCCGGTGTGCCCCATACGGTTTTACAATTAGGCAGGTAGCTTTGCTACTTTGTTATAAGTAAAGTAAACATGCTACAATAATTAATAACGTTACGCAGTTTCAAATGACTCACCTATAGTTTCCGTGCTGACTTTTAGCCTTTTCTCCAAGGATGATATTGTGCTTGGGAAATAACTGCCAGACATGCCTTTGATTGTGATTGCGAGAAGAAACACTGCAATGAACCAGTGTTTTGTGGGAAATCTTTGCATCCATTGTGGTTTCCAGCAAAAGATCCCACACCTTCCTGGGATTATTTCTTCTTCATCTTCTGTGAATATCTCATGCTCCTGCTGCTGATGATGATTATGGTGATCCCCTTCTCCTCCTACCTCACCATTCCTTTTCTGCTTCGCTTGTTGTGTGGAATTATTATTGTGCAGTGTAGTGGCGGCGGCAGTAGTGGTGGAAGAGGTGTCATAAGCAGGAGGCTTGTCTTCGGCGGCGTCGTCATTGTATGAGTAGCCCAGATTATCCATTACACTTTTGTAAATCTCCCTCTTTTGGTTCTCTGTTTGGTGCCTCGGTGTCTAAACTTTTTTTTACCAACAGGGAGATGTTGAATGTGTGTGTATGTGAGTGTGAAACCTTGACGTGTATTAAATAGAACGAGCTTGATCGAGTTCTCTGCCCAAATTGGCCAGATAGTTTTTTTGTAAAAGCCACACGATATTATGTAGGGCTCTTGTTGTTACAGGGTAAAGTTATTAATGACCAACAATATTACATTCACAAAACTGTCAAGAGGAATGATGAATGAGGCAATTCACGCTCGCGCTCGCTCTCGTCGAGGAAAAAAAACTTTTTTCAAATGGGAGTCATTTATTCAATTAGACTTTTTTATTTGGGTTAATAAAAAAAACTCTGTGGAGATGTGTGTGTGTGTATAGAGTAGCTGAATAGCAAAATTTATTGCTATGATATTTTCCTGCACTTATGATGATGGTGTGGTGTGGAAGCTAGCACTCTGCTTGTTATATTACGTTAAATTGTAATTAAAGAGTATGACCTTCCTTCCAGCAGTAGTAGTTGAAGAGAACCGCGTTCCGTGGCTTTAAATAAAATGATGATCAGCCATGTTTGGCGGTGATGATGGTAGTGAGCTTATAAAAATAATGCATTCCCACCATCATCATTATATTGCTGTGCTGCTGCTAGTGCATTGCGTTGTTTTGTAATAATTATCATTTATCGTGATGATGATGATGATGTTGGTGATCATTGATCATGTCCAAAATGCTGTTTTTCTCAAAACTCTATTTTAAGAGTACACAAAAAAGAGTTTTTCGAGTTAACTTGAAAATTTTACCAAGAAGAGCCCACCAAAAAAGCAAATGGCCTTTTGAGAAGTAATAAAATTCTCATCATGCAAAAGTAAGTGGAAGAGGAATTATCATAATGATCTAGTTATATATGTAGGTAGGTACATAACTATGTGCTACCACTGTGCTGAACTACACATACATGCATAGGTACGCATGGACACGGTGCACATAAAATTTTTAAACTTGGAACTTTAGTGGTGTGTTGTGGTTATGTCTGATGTGTTCTGTGTTCTAGATGGTCAAAGAAATTAAGTAAACACGAAACGCACATTTTTTGTATAATAATTAGTCATTTAAAACCATGTGTTTTTGTGATGGTACATGGTAATATATAGGAGCTTTACAGAAGTACAAACAAATTGACTTTGTAATTGATATTCGTCCGGAGCACCATTACGAATGACAAGCGTGTTGTGTTCTAGTTTATGATTTTATGACAATTTCAATGGAATAATATTTATTTTAAAAAATTCCGAAGTTCAGACAAAAATAAAATTTTATGGAATTAAAAATTCCAAGGGTAAAAATAAAATAGGAGAACAATGGATTAGGTTCCATTCACTGGTTGATGCACAATAATAATATGTTTTTGTGTGTGACTCATTGTCTTTTTAATGTTAACTTCAAGGCACTTAAAAATGTTTTCCATTCCATGACCTATCTACTTTACAGTTAGAATCCCATTAGTTTGGAAATGTTGCATTTAACACACCACAAATTTAAAAGTAATATAGAGTGAGCTATTTTATTCAATCAACTAATTTATT
>JAHZNC010003373.1:0-15767 GCA_027744095.1 Zhuqinia jingwanae | reverse complement strand
GAATGCTTTTTTGGTATAGGTATATATGTGTGGATGTGGGTGAAGATTAGAATTCACTTGAGGAAAACGTTCCATGTGTGGGAACTTACTTTTATATTATTACGTAGTGTATTATTATCATACAAAAAGTTGGATTTTTCGTACATAATTTTTTTACTGTATTAGCAACTTTCTCAAAAAGGAGTCTGCAAAAAAAAATGTCAATTAGGTTAGGCTTTGTGGCTTGCGACTTTATAAAGTATGAAGTTGATATAAAAATGGATACTATGGATCCTTATAATACAAACGCACCATATTTTTATGAAGTTGGTGGCAATTGAAGTTGGGACATGAATCAGTATTAACTTTGGATTTGACGCACTTGCAACGCCCACAGATTGACTATAATCGAGAATACGAATAAAATTCCAGTGCGCAGAGTTCGACGAAGTTATAATTTTTGTGTTACGCAAGTCTTATATCAATCGAATATCAGATCCAATCATTATTAAGGCGATAAAGTATTCTAAAATGAAAAGTTAAACGCCACGCTTAATTGTACTATCAGGTAGAATTATAATTATAATAAAAGTGTAAAACAGGCATGCGCAATGTTGTTTTTTCAACATTGATAACAATTTATTATTCTTTCTGTCATTCGAACAATGTACATCCATATACAATCTATAATTGCTCTCAAGTACAATAAAAGTGAACAGGAACGATGAGACAGGGAACCCGGAAACTTTCATTTCATCATCTCCCATTCACAGTCACAAGAGAACAAAAGGCTTCTCAAAATATCCTCAAGTAATGACGGGAAGTACTATTATAGCATATTACACATTGGTATACCTAGTCTCATCATCCGGAACTGTTCCAAAGTCTTTTGTAACAATAACCGTCGTAATATTAATAATGCCAATGCCACAACTATACCAAACACGGTACGTCATTCACGCAGACAATGCAATATAATCATAATCATCATCAGCATTATTGTGAGCGGCACACACACAACAACACACACAGCTTCAGCAATATTTCAGTCCATAAGCACAAAAGTACACAAACACACACACCAAATTCTTGGCTAATATGAATGTAGTATGCTTTTTACTTTTCTTTCTCGTATCCATTTTATGAGAGAGAGAGAGAAAAAGGAGAGAGGGAGATTTTAGATGAATGAGCATATCTTTAAACATAAAAGCACCTCTCTTCATCTCTGCCACAACTTGAACAACCACAAGAGGAGAAGGAGTCATTAGGATGCAAAGGCAGAAACATCAATCTCCATTTGGGACTTGAAAACTACACACTTTCGTGCTGCATTCTGTATTTTTTCTTCTTCTTCTTCCTTTTTGGAGATATAAACGCATTTATATTATTATAGGCATACATTTCATCAGGGTATATCACTGTTACAGAAATGGAAAGTAACTTTATGAGAAAAAAATCTTGCCGAGTAAGTTATGTGTGTAGTAGATACATAAGTTGTGTGCATTGCGATCCCAAGCAAACGCTCATAAGGTAGTAGGCCATCATCAAAAAACTCAAGATCTGATGCACATTCGACTGAGAAAGTTGTGTTTATATTACTGCTACTAGGCGGCATAATGCGTGTGCACATAACTTCAATATAAAAATACATCAGCATTATCAACAATATATATAGCACGTGTAATCCGTGTACAAAATGTATTACAATGCATGTTGGTTGGTAGATAGGTGGGTATATTACGTAATGTGAAAAGTATTTTTTTTAAATGCTGGAAGCAGAGAAACAAGTGAGGCAATAGTTGAAACAATCCTAAATGCAAACTCTCAAATGTTTGCGTAGACGTAACAAACCAAACCCCTGGAGGTGCAGTTAAAATGTATTACAATGCATGTTGGTTGGTAGATAGGTGGGTATATTACGTAATGTGAAAAGTATTTTAAAAAATGCTGGAAGCAGAGAAACAAGTGAGGCAATAGTTGAAACAATCCTAAATGCAAACATTTTCAAATGTTTGCGTAGACGTAACAAACCAAACCCCTGGAGGTGCAGTGGTGGTGGTGTGTGTGTGTGTGTGTGTGTGTGTAAAAACCGGCACCGCCGCACGTTTAAAACGAACACGATGATGGCTGATGCCAGTAGTGTGCACTGATAAATACATTTCACAATCCAAGTAAACTATGTATGTATTTTGTTTTTTTGCTGTAAATTATGCTCCCGCCACCACTATTCAAACTATCACTACGTTATCATCTTGCGTTTTTGCTCTTATTGTCTAAACAAAAGATAAAAATGAATGAGAATTGTTTTAAAACAAAAGGAACATGCAAGCCAAATACAAGGACACTGGGAAAAGAATAGACATATTTTTGTGTAGCCTGTTTGTAGACTGTGTGAGCATATTTATATCTTTATCGGCATTATTATTTTTAACGTTGCGTTGTTGATTGCAAAATGTTGATAAACGGAATAGCATGTTATTGTAGTATGCATTATGAACAATGTAGGCTTGTGGGGAAATACTGACTGAAGTATTCTGACAATAGTCCTCTCTTGAGTTTAGCATCTGTCGTTTTTTAACAAATGAACTTTTACTTGAATGAACAAGAGCTTCTGATATATGTCGTTACACGTAAGAGCTGTATAAAAACAAACTAAACAAAAATTTGTGTACGTGCATTTTATTATTGTAGCTACAATTTTATTTTAAAATTAGCGCGACGGAATCTTGATTTTTTAAATTTTTTGAAGGTGGAATTCGCATAGACACAAAAAATATCCAGCACATATTTTTACTTCGTTACTAACGTTAAAAATATTTCTTTTTCACTCTCCGGATGAGAAAATTAGTAGAAAATGAATAGGCATGTATTGGGAAAGAAGGCAGAGAGAAAGACGAAGTGGGAGGCAGTGAACCTCTTTAACATGTGTCCTCCTCTCTCATGTACGCACTATTTCAAGTGGCTTCTTATTTATAATCCTGCTTGAGTTTCCACGAGTATCTCTGGTGTGGAACCTCTGTGCTTGAGTGTTTCAAGTTTTTTTTACATCAAACTGCTACTACTATTATACTACCCAGTCCATGACATGCCATTGCAAAAGCAGCATATATAGCACTTCCAACAACACCACCCTACCACTCAAACCCCCATCCACCAATATAGAAGTACTTAAGCATGTCCCGGTTATAAAGTTAGGTAGATTGGCGGTATATTAGCTTTCTAACTGTTCTCTAAAGTATTTGGATGAGTAGCATTAGTATTTTGTAAGAGCAAAAAGCAAGAGAGAAAAAAAATTCTCAGGAAAAAAAATGCGAACCATAACGTCATCATCACCAACACTGCCATATACACCCTATCACACATATAGCTTCATAGTGTCAGCCAGTCGCCAAGTCACACAACAAAACGCACGCACAAAATTTGTGTGAGAAAAGTAGCCGTTTTTCCTCTTTCTTTTTTTTTGTTGAAAAATAAAAGTTAAGAAGCAAAAAAGGAAGTTGTATTACTTTTAGGCTACTATCCACTTTACCCAACCAAGCTTGAATCTTATCCCGACTTTCTTCTTCTTCTTTTGTTCTTCATAAAACATTCTGCTACATATCGTAGCTACTTTTAAAAAAGCAGCTAGTAACCAGCCGATCCTTCTAGCACTAACTTTGCAACTACACTTCTTCTTCTTACTATTATTATGTTCATATTCATCCAACCGAATTATTCTTTCTTCATTTATGTAGTTTGGAAAAAGGGAACGTAAAAAACGAAGATATTTCCCTTTTTTGCCTTTCTGAAGAAAAAATGTTTCTAAATGCATTTCATTCAGCGACATTTTCATTCTTCCTTTTCGCTCATCGTCTTCACTCCACACTATTCATTATGCATGACGTGATGGTAGTTAGTAGTTATGTTATGTTTGGGTACACATACACACATATTTTTGTTCGGAAACGACAACCAAAAAACATACAAGTGTGTGGCATATAAGCAGAAAGAGAGAGAGAGAGAGAAAGAGGCAGAAACAGTGGTCATGACGTAGAAATGGGATGAGTCCTTAGCACGTATAAAATGAGCTTCCATCAAAGATGATTCTTTAGTGAAGAAACACTGCTTGTAGCAAAAACTTGTACTACAACAGCATATTATTGTTATTATTATTATGGCTACTTTCTTTTAGCTTTTCTTCACTTTTTATTCTTGAAATTGGTTGTGTTGAAGAAAAAAATCTCTGCTTGGCTGACTCTTGAAATTATGTAGAGCAAGCTAGTTGACTACTTAACTTCATGTTTTTCTCTCTCTCTATGAAACATCAAGTCAGCAGCATCTCCTCCGGTGTATATATATATATTCTCTTTTCTCGTTTCTTCTTCTTTTTTTGGTAAAACGGAAGCAAAATGTAGGCTATTTGAACAAAAATATTCAAGTCACGTGAGCTCATCATACTTGTTTGAACAGCAACATTGTTCGCTCTTTCTCTGCTTTTGCTCTTAAAAGTCCTTTACTCTACACACACACACAAACACACACACACACATTTTTAGTTTAGCACACCACCCTAAACTGCTACTTATGACGACAACACACACTCACGTTGTTCATGCTTGTTCTCTCAGCCATTTTCCTGTGTTTAAATTACATGGTATTTCAACCCCATTTCACGAAAGGCAACTTTTTTTTTAGGTGGAAGGTAATGATGGACAAATGTGATGTTTGGCACTTTGAGTGTCCTACTTTATGAGTTGAATACACAATTGAAATGCCTGAAGAAATGCAAAAAAGCTGTGTGTACTCATGTCTGTGCTTTAAATCAACATTTATGGAAAAATTTATGGCCATATAACATAACTGAATAGACGTTTCACCAAAAAAAGAAGAACTGACGTGATGACGAGCGAACACTGAAAATAAAATGCAAATATCTACTATACTAACAATATGCAAATTCTGGGCAAAAAATCAGTTTTTTCTCTCAAAAATTACATTGTTACTTTTCAATGTCTGTCGGAAATTCTTGACGTGAAAAGAAAATGTTTTTGTGAAAGTGTACACAAACATTTGTGTATGGACTGACAAACAAATCCGTTTGTTCCTGATTTTCTCTTTCTGTTCCCATAATTTACTTTGTTGTAATGCCAGCAAAGTAACAAGCTCTTTGTTTTCAAAATGTCAGAATCTCAGCATTTGAACATAAACGAAAAAAAGAAGAATGGTAGCCGGAAGGCAGAGTATTCATGTTACCACTCGACGACTACAACAACTCACTTTGTCTTTTACGTGAAAAAGAGAGTAAACTTTATGCCATTTTCAATTTGGAATGATTTTTCTAGAGTAAGATTGATGAGTGCTTTTATTTAATGTAATTTTGTATTCTTTTGTCTATGTATTTCACAGTGAACGGTGGTTGGTCCCAGTGGTCACCTTGGTCAGATTGTCAAGGCATATGTGGCAAGGGAGTCCAGAAACGAACCCGGATGTGCAATAGCCCCGCACCTCTCAATGGTGGAAGACCTTGCTCTGGATCCTCTGTTCAAAAACAAGACTGTGTTACGCCTTGTCCTCGTAAGTTTTTTATGTTCATTTTCTAATCTCCTTTTTCCCCAAATTGCATCGCAATTAAATCGAATGCAATGTAATTTTTTTCTGCGAAATTAAGTATATTTTCGAATTGGCACTGTAATTAAAAGTGAAAATTCAATGTTTTGTAATGCAATCATTTTCCACAAATTATTATATTTTTGGTGGAGGCCAATAACATTTTGATATGTAAAGTATAACGTGTGGTGAAATGCTGTTTAAAATGACACTCCCAAAATGCAAACTTCCAACAGTTTTGATTGCCTAGAAAATTGGAAACGTGAGAGGAATGAACTGTAGTCATTTCTCCTTCTCTTTTTTTTCGTCAAATAAAACATAATATGTGGATATATATATAGAGAGACAGTGAAATAATTACTTTGCAAAAGTTTGCCTTCTGGCTTTTACTGATGAAATATACATTCATATATAATTTTACTCTGCACACACGTTTTACACACACACACACACACCACAGGGTTTAGAATTTCATCGCTTATCTTATAGCTCACACAGAGAGACAATGCGCCTAGCTACTAGCATTTATGAACATTTATTTGCTAACCGAAAAAGAGAGAGAGAAATATTTTTCACAGTTGAGTTTTATGTTTACTCTTCCCATTATCAGTCATTCCAGAGACAGTTTGCAGTAAATGGGCCCACCAATTATCCCCTAATTATGGGGGAAAGTTTGAGGTCCTCCCTTTGACTATGATGGACGAGTAATGAGCTCATCTCTCTCTCTCTCTCGCTCTCTCCCACTCACTCTTTTTTCTCTATGCATAAAACATTACGTGAATGTGAATATACGTGTGTTCTCCATATTGCCACTACTACTTCCTATTATATTACCTCGTCCCATTTAATATTTCTTTAAATCGACAAACATAAGGGGAAAAAGAAGCTGCTCAAAATCATGTAAAATTACAAATGACAGTCTCATTGCTTGTTATATTATGTATGAGTATATTGCATATCATGAGGCCATGTGAAAAGTAAACTATCTGTAGCACACCATCATTTATTTCCCATTTTCATTTACAATTTTTTTTTACCTTTCTTCAAGTTTCATGCTGAGAAGCTGATTTACTTAGTCGATAATTATATGAGTAATAATAATATGCGCGTGTATGTGTATGTGTGTCCGTGTACATATTACCATGCTTGTGTATGCCTTTTCTCTCTTTTCAATTTAAAAACTCGCCAANTGTGTATGCCTTTTCTCTCTTTTCAATTTAAAAACTCGCCAAGTTCATCCTGATGAAACTTCAGCTGATGATGATTAGAACGTGACGCTGTTGATGAGCTGATGTTATTGATGATAGCATTGATGAGTGAAAAGGCAAAAGGTATATAAGGATAAAAATGCGTACATATATTTTGAGCCTTTTTTCATTCTTTCAACACAGAAGGCTTAAGTTTTTTTTAGAGTTTTTTTTCATACGCTCAATCATTAGGAAGGAGTTATAGCGCTGGCTTAATGAAAAAAAATAAGTGGAAACCTATGCTGATGCTAAAAATATCTCGTTGAAAAGTTATCGTCATCTCGTATTTTTTTTTTTAGAAAATGGCCTACTGCTTGTGTGGTTTCACAAACCTCGTGTAGCGAGCACTCATCATTAGCGAGCGCTCAAAGTTGTGAACTGTAAAGACGTAACCTAATTCAGAGATTATTTTTTCCCGAGAAGGTATCCCATCTGCATGAAGTCGCTGAATCCAAAATACTTTTTTTTGACACAACATACAATATACACACATAGGTACATGCATAAAGGTCCATGTAATAAACGTATATCGGGAGACTCCAGGATGAAGTCACCGAAAAATTATTACGAAAACCAATCCAAACGACATTATATGGTAAAACTGGCAGCTGCTGCTACTTCAGCTGCATGTTTCCTTTCTATTTTACTTTCATTCAAACTCTCTCTCTCTCAACATGCATGTATGTGGGTATATCTAATTTAAATGAATACTGTCTAGAAATTGAGGTAGTATGCTTATAATAATAATAATAATATAATGGTAAGTTAGTCTTGATATCATCATCCTTGATCAGCGGCTTGGCATCTAACACACAACAGATGAATAGTAAAGTGTATAATACACTCGCCAGGGAACACATCAGCCAAAAAGAGGTATATACAGGCAGCAGGAGCGTCACACAAGAAGAGCTAGTAGAATGTTGAATGATTGATGAACTTTTTCTCAGGAAGGCATGAACCAGATAAAAAATCATATTACATAACTTACATTATGCTGGGTATATTTTACAAAGAGAGCTTTTATATAAATAGTAGCATCAGCAGCACTATTACCAGTACAAAATATGTCTTGAGAGATGTGCTACTACTGGAGAGATTTTTTCTTTCTTCTTCTAAAAAACATTCTTGCATCATGAACAACACATATCTAGCAACAGCAGCAAGTCAAGAGGAATTTTCATCTTATTAGTTCTGCTCCTTTGTAAAGCTGCTATTGATCACTGCACAGAAAAAAAACCATGTCGTTATGTGACGACGACGATGATCATGATGATCATGATGATCATGATCATGATGACAGTGCCAGATAAATGGAATATGTTACTGCAAACGAAGAGGGTGTACATATGATGTCTTCTTCTTCTTCTTCTCTCTTGTATCCTTATGTATTTTCTCTCTGCAAAAATTTTCTCGAAAAAAAAATCTGCTCTGGTTATGCTTTTTCTGATGTCATGCCGGTTCTTCTTGGTTCACTTTTTTCTCCAAAAAAAAACATTTTCTTGTATACTCAAAAATCTCATCCTTTCATTTTGTGGTTGTGGTTGCGTGTGTGGTAGAAAGTGTGGTAAGCTTTTAGGATGCCGATACCTTGTTTCTTTTTACGCCTCTATTTATTCTGGATACACTTCTTTTATACTTGGAAAAAAATGTATTTTTACTGTATGGGTATAAGTAGGTACATATATTTCGGATTGGAGACAACTTGTTCCATATGAAGGTACATAAGAAATAAAAAGTTGCAGAACTTAACATGACGGCTATGTACTACACTGTGCAAAAAAACTATGTCGGAATATATTTCATTTTCTTACTATTTTTTATTACAACTCCATGTGCGGGATTGCAAGTTTCTGCGGGCGGTTGAATTGTACTTTTTTTTTGCTTGGCAGCTCGTTGTCGTGTTGTTTGTTTGAAAGTTGTTGTAGAGGAAAAAAAGACATGAAAAATAAGGATTCCCATTATGTAATTTATACGATTTTTCATTTCTCAACTTGGAATGTTTTGTATCAAAAAAATGTGTGTATCTCGTCGCTCACTTTTTCTAATATTAACCAGTTTAAATTTTACAAGTTACAAGTAAAGAAGCGCAAGAGAGATAAAAAAATGTGTGTATTTCGTCGCTCACTTTTTCTAATATTAACCAGTTTAAATTTTACAAGTTACAAGTAAAGAAGAGCAAGAGAGAGAAACTGCCAGCATCTCTGCTGGTATCCACTCGTAATTTTACAAGGACCCATCGCAATAATCATTCACATACGCTTTGGGTTAAGCCCAAAAAAATATTTTTGCTAGAACTACTGCTGCTTTTTTCCAGCATAGTTTCCAGCAACTTTTTTCTTTTTTTTTTTTGATGAATCCCTCACCCGGAAGCCAAGACCACACATTTTACTCTAAGGTTTGTACCATGATCCCTGGCATTTTCTCCCATTCGTTAACGTCAGTAGTATCATCATCCCAGATGTAGGTTTTATGTTATGTCAAATGTATGTAGGTACGTATGTTTAGGTTTGTACCATGATCCCTGGCATTTTCTCCCATTCGTTAACGTCAGTAGTATCATCATCCCAGATGTAGGTTTTATGTTATGTCAAATGTATCTAGGTACGTATGTTTATAAACCAAACAGAAGTAGTAGAAGTAGTGAGCACATACGATTGACACAGAGAGAGAAAAAAAAGTAAAGAATTTTTTTCTGTCTGTTTTGCCATTTTACTTCTTTTTTCTTCCACATAACCGAACAAGAATAGAAAATGCTGCTGGGTTCTCTTCTTTTTATCTATGTGTTATGCCACCACTTGGTTTTCTGTGGATGTTTCAACAAAGAGGATCTAGTACTTGAGGCACGATGTAATAAAAATAAAAATTGTGGTGGCAATGGTTGGTTAACTAAAAAAAATAGTTTGACTCAGTTTTTCTATCCTTGTTTTCTTTATATCCCGAGGGAATTCTTTCGCCAAAATTGTTTACTGTAATTTTTTTTTGCTTGTTTCTGAAAGTTTTGATGATATCAAATAAAAGTCACAATTGATGTAGGATGGTTTGTGATACAATCAACAATGAGCAAAAATCAATGGTAGTCTATATACTTTGTACATCTCCCCAGAATAAAGTAAACTGTGTGTGCACGCATACTATTCGTGTTCGTTAAATTATTACAAGGCATTAACTAAAATGCACACAAAACTCAATTTCATCAATTCAATTGTGTACAGAATGCGTGTTGTTACCTGATCTTCCAGTAAATATTTGTGAATAGTATTGCATGTCAGAAGAAACGAAATGAGTCACAGATCAAACAAGAAAATTAATCCTCTTTACCGCCATCATCGTCATCATCATCGTCATCATCAGCTCTCTTCTCTTGCGTTAAAAGTCAGTTGGAAAAGTTGTTCCTTTTTTTCCCTCGCTATACCCACTCATCACTTTATCCTTATAAGTACATATACTCATTTCCTGATCCTCCCTACTCTAATTCTCACAAATTTTGTTCAAACGAAAATTGCAGGTTCTCTAATTTAGTGTAAGTTGATAAAGCAGAAAAGGGAAAGAAGGGCAAAAGTTTTTAAGTGCTCAAGGAGAAAAGTATTATAACTATTAAGGTTTTATTGGAATCAGGAAAAGGGAAATCAGGAATGTGATAAGTGGGCGGATATATTGAACACGCAACTGAAGAAGAAATGCTTTGTATTTAGGTTTGAAAATAAGAATAAAACTTAAATGCAAGCTATATGTCTAAATAGGTAATATGCAAATATGCTTACGTCTTGGCTCCTCCTCCCTCATCCTCCTTTTTCCTTATAATCATCTCCTTTGTTCCTGCCTGATTTTTCACGGGATGCAAATGGGGAAAAAGCAAGAATGTATGTGTAAATACACTGAAGACGGAAATCTTCCAAGAAATTTATAGCAGAAAAACAGTTATATTTTCTCCCTCATTTTTTTTCTCTTTTGTGAAATTTTCAGTTCTTTGATTTCTTCTTTACTTTTGCCGAATGTCTGCTGCGTGAATGCATACAGATTAGGTGGTTTATATCAAGAGAGCTATGCATGTAACTGTATGGGTACTATTAAATTGTGGGGAAAGAGTGAAAAACAAATAAAAAAAGAAAGAAGCGAAAGGAGAAATGGGGAAAATTGAAATTCATTCAATTGAATTCAAAGTAGGTAATAGTGAAAGTGTGCAGCTGCACAAGCAAAAATAAAATAGGGATTTATGCATGTATGTATCCTATCAAATGTCTTTCTTTTCTATATACAAAACCAACCCTGTATATTTTCTTTTGTTGATATTCTCTTTTTCGAGGAGGAAGATCACCCCAAAAATATTCCTGGAAAAGGGTATATATTTTGCCTTGCTTCAAAAGCAACATAAGATCTAGCCCCTCCCAACAACTTGTCTTAGTCACCGACACACATACACTTGATGTCCTTCTACTTGTATAATAGGAGATGCTTAAGACTTCAGTAAACTGTGTATTTTTTGGTGGTAGAAAAAATATATAGGAAATATCCAGTTCAGCTCAATTCCACTTTTTCCGTCTTAATTTCATTTTAGTTTTTATGAATTTTCTGTCTGGTATGGTATGTGTACTCAAAATCATGGCATACGTTTGCCTTGGTACGGGCGCCCTCATGCAATAATGTTCACTGTGTCTCGTTATCTTACATCAAAGCTTCTGTTGTCCCTACAACTTAATATTACAACCATCTGAAATCACGTAATAAGAAAAAAGTTTTTTTTCTCCAGAGGGATGTTGAATATATGTCATTCCTTGACAATATGAGTTTTTTTTTCTTTTACTTTTACAAGAATTTAACCCTCAAAATCTAAAATCCACTTGAGTTTCTCGCTCTTCTCTCTATCGCAGTGCCATTTCTCTCGTTTTTTCTATCTATTGTGCTTGGATTCAATCCCCACACTCAATTTTGATTTCTATTAATGCACATATTTAGATTTCGTTCGATTCCCATTTCTTTTTCATTCTTCTCCCTCAGCTATCTCTAATCGGCTTTGGGATTGTATGTATGTACGTAGATATCCATGTATATTATTACTACATCTCTATTCTACGCACTCATGTATATGAGCACATGGTCCATCTCCACACGCACACACACACACACATACAACTAGATATTATCCTGCTCGCTTCTTCTTGGACTCTCGCTTTTCCTCTCTTTATTGCAATCTTCCACTTGAGTACAAGGCACGAACGATCACAGAATAGAAAATGGGAAAATTATCCGAGAAGTGGGTGAATAATATCAAAACCTATAATCAAAACCAGCTTGACTGCCATGCCTCCACTCGTACATCATTCATTCAACAATAATAATATGGAATTCCATCAGAATAAAGATAAACAGAAAATCGTGATGGTTCCAGTAGTAGCACAAGCGGAGCATCAGACAAGTAGTGAGATTCGCCCACCAAAATATTGCTCCCTATGATCTCCCGTTGTGACTGTACGGCGGCAGTAGCAGCAGCAATGGGACAAAATAAGGAAACCTGAGAGCGAGAGAGATACATGGAAATGATGACTAAAGCAAGTCAAGAAGAAGATAGGGGACACAATTTGTGTTTTGTGATGTTAACCATCGCAATACAAGTGAATCTGCGTAGCATTACTGTCAACAACGTAATAGATTTATCTTTACAGCAGTTAGATTTTCCTTGGCTAAAAGTGTAAACCTTTTAACTTCAAATTACTGACTCATTCCGTGAGTAAACAGAGGCAAGTTATGTATACCAACACCAACAAGCCGGCGACGACGACAGAACGTGCTTTGATGAGGATTGGGGATAATAATACACAGAAAAAGAGAGAGAGAGAGAGTGCAAGAAGAAAACAATATCACGAAGAAGAGAGACAAGAGATGATTTCATCTCCTCCTCCTTTGTGCACTGTCACCACCAGCAGCAGCAAGATGAGTCCTTATCTATTTTTTGCGCCCTTGTTGAATTCCAATTTGTATAAAATGCCTTCCAGTCCAACTGATTGTCTCTGTTGATTATAGTCAGTCATGTAGTAAAAGGCGATGAGTGTCCAACAATGACAATCTCCAAATCTTTCATACATACACACTTAATACACACATTTTATACCCGAAATCATTGTCTTGTCATTTGGCATACAAATTCGTACCATGATTTTACGAAAGCGTTCGAATCTAGCATTACACTTTATATTAGTTCGATGAGAGAAAAAATATCGTCGTTATAAATACTCATTTCTTCGATTTGTCTTATTTTCTTTCTCCATTTATTTCTCATACACAAAAGCATTCACGCGCGTATTGTGCTCCCTTATTACCCGGCAAACAAGCATATTAAATATAGGAACACGTACAATCAACCTCACATGTTACATTCTATTATCCTCATTCGATTTATGTTTCATTTCTTCCCGCTCTTGTTGGATATTTCAAAACTGTTTGTTTGCTAACAGATTAATCTCTGCCAAGCCAAAATGAGAAGGGAACATATTAACCCGAGTATAGTGTGTGTAAACTTGAGTGCTTACTACTTTTGGAAGATACAGAAACATAAGGGCTTTTGATACGGTATCATGTCCTCATTATTGCATTTTATAACTATCCGCTACTACGATGATATATAAGATAAGTAATTTTCATTTCTTGTCTTCGTTCCTCGAAATGTCCCTCTTGACAGATTTCGCTATTTCAGGAAAAAACCAAAATGAAGATTTTTAAAAGGATTCTTGGGATGATGTTGCGCAATATTACTTTTCATTTCTATCATTTCTACCGAGAAAAAATGAAATAGCAACGATGATGATAATAATAATGATACAAAAATATTACGACAAGGGTTATTATTTACGGCTTATAAACCATCATCAGCTATACACATTTTTTTTTTACAAAATGTTATCGCTTTGTATGCAATAAACCAAACACAAAATGAAAATGTTTGCGTTTACACTTATATAAAAACAGATATGATGATTGGTACAATGAAAATGATTACAATGGTTTCTCAGATAAACATCATCGTAGCAGCGTTTTGCCATTTTTCGCTTTCTCATTTCGTTTTGTTTGACACGCTGTCGCTCTTCTTCTGTAGGAAAACAGCTTGGCAAAAACTGAACAACAATAATGCATTATTGTGTACTTGGGCTTGTTGTTGTTGTGTAGCGCTTTTGTAATCAAGTCTGTCGGGAGCTGTAGAAAAAATGAAAGAGCTCGCTTCAGAAAAAATAATACATTTTTTGTTGCTATATTTCTGTTAGATTGTTGCCACAACCAGAGAAAAAAATTACGAAGAAAGTAGAAACCAGAATAGGTATAATATATTGGTGCGCTTTATGCTGTTGTTATACAAGTGTCGTTTTTTTCAGTAATAATAATGTCGTGTATATTGGGATAATATGCTGCTTTCCTTTTTCTATATATATTCCGCGTTGTAGACTCACACACATACGCTTGTAATATGTGTGTTCATTTTATTATTGCCTTTTGTGAGCTTCTTTTGATTTGAAAAATACAGTCAAATTGTCGTATCCGATATATAAAACTCTGATTTCAAGGGGTTTCCTCCTCGTTTTACGATGATTACGATTGCCACACAATAGAATTTTTGTGTGTTGTGTGAGCGATATACGAGCTGTGCTTTGGTTGGCGTGTGTGTGTGATTGGGAGATTATTCCAAGTGGTTGCTGTGTCGGTTGGGATCCTTGTTATTTTGAGAACGAACGGTAGTATATGTATCAGAAAAAACGCTTTTATAACTTTGCGGAAAATGATGAGGACGATGATGACGATGAAGTCTAGCGTGCGTTTGTGTGACTCTGGAGCTTTTGCTGGTAGCGTCGGTTCTCATCTTGTGACAATGCCATTCAAGCAGTAAACATCTTTCTTTCCGTCCGGCGTCCAGCTATATATTTTTCTACGTATTACATCTTCATATATACTTTTATATATTACAAGCTTGTCGACGGCTGATCACCAATGAGTATTTTTTTTTACAAAGCAATGTTGATGATGACAGTGAAACCCAAGAAAATGTTCGCAAAGGAGAAAGTGCGTGAAGATGAAAGAAATAATGCATCCATCTTGTGATCTCAAGTGCAACCTTATAAAATCAAAGGCGGGTGTGCTGTTTTACACAGTATAATGAATACGTATAAATTCGCCACACATGTAAAATTTATTGACTGCAGAACGTATACTAATAATAAACATTGTCCCCGAGAAAATATAAATGGTTATAAAATTTTCTGTTGTGAGGAAAGTACAACTACCAACCTTGTAATTTACTCTCAAGTGCAGACACACGTGCACATTTTGTATTTAAGACCCTGGGTACCGCCAAAGATATCAAAATCTGCCAGGCAGCGGCCAGAAATATGTATATATGTACATATTATGTGAATACATTTTGTCAATGCTTTCTGTTGTTGAGTCTTAAATGTATAGCAATTTCTTGACGTTTTTACTGGATTTGGTATATTTCTTTAAAGTTTTTTTTTGGTTTATGTATAAAAAGTGTGTTTCCAACTTATATAATAAGTGTGAACAAAGTTGAGTAAAGCCGTGAGAGAATACAATTCAAGCACAAAATGATTCTTATTTTTGGTAGGAAGGAAAGAGAGAGTCTTGAGATTTCTTCCAGAAAAAAAACCACCATCACGAAACAGAGCAGCTGTTATATGAGCCACTACACTGTAGTAAATGCAACCTCTCTTGAGGACTTTTATTCGTTTCTTATTGCATCACACTTTTCTCTTTCTTTCTTTCACTTAAAAAATTCGGCATAAACCTTTACGCAAGATACGCATTTTATAACACTCACAATATACTACATTAGGCACTATTGCAACACAGCTGTATATATAGACAGCTTGAGTAGCAGTTGGTGGGCAATTCCTGAACAGCACACACACATACACACACGGTGCTCTTCAAATACTCGTTTCTGATTCAGATCCAGGG
>JAHZNC010003371.1:0-15487 GCA_027744095.1 Zhuqinia jingwanae | reverse complement strand
TTTTTTGGAAATTCCTTATTCTTTTCATTTTGAGTGTAAGTGCGTCCCACATTTCATTATTGTCCTTTTTTATTGGTGATAGTGTTTCGTTCGCGTGAGTATAGTTAAACAGAACAAAAAACTATTAATTCGTCGAGAGATATAGAAAAAAACCCGAAGAAGTACTAAAATACATTCTCGTGTATTTTTTTAAAAGTTGGTTACCTCATTCACATTATTACATGCATTTATATATTCATGTATTAAGCTGGTTTCCCAAGCAGAAAAAGATATATAGAAAGAACGTCGTCGTTGTAGCCGTCGTTGCATTAGTAAAATAAAAGGCTATTTGAGCACAGCACAATCACACAACTGCTAATGCTGGTGAGTTGAATGAAAAAAAATATGATATTATGCTGCGTTGCTTTAACTCTGGGAAATTGTATAAATATTTTTTTTTAATATTCTGAGAATGTATGTATGTATGTTAAAGTAATTTTAATATTTTTTGGCATGCCTTGTCACATATGTATGTACATATAATATTAGGTTATGCATGTGTATGTGTTTAATAAAATATTTTCTATCCTGTGCTCCTCCAGTCAAGTTTCTTCCTTCCACCTGTATAGTTATGCAAAAACTTTTGTAATTTCCAGCAAAAAGGAGACTGGGTTCCAGGGCAAAAAGCACACCACAAGAAGGAAAAAATGAGAAGGAATCTTTAATTAAAGAAAGACTTTCTTGCACATCTAATAATAATATACCAACCAAATATAGTTATATATGTACATATATGTAGCTTGTCCTCTAATAATACATTGAATTATACATTAGAAAGTGTTGTAATAATGAGTATACCTGTATATCCTTTTTATGTTTGGTTGCTGCATAATATAATATTCAGGTGTGTGTGTGGTTTGGAATTGTATTACCATCAGAAACAGATATATGCATGCAAAAAATACACAAGGAAAAGTTGGGATGAAAAGTATAAGGCTTTTTTTAATCCTCCTAAAACGCACTCACAATCAAAAATGAATGGTGTGGATCCTATCGTTAGTAAAGTAAAGATAGTGAATCATTAATTCATTAAAAGTAGAGAGAAAAAAGATGGTGTGGTTTGCTGATAAACGTCAGGGGAAATTGCGTGGGGGGATCTATAAGCCGCGGTTTTTGTGCAAGGCTATATAACAAGAAATCTGAGAAAAGGATCTTTTTCTCTCTTTTTTCTTTTGCCTTGAAATTCAGAATGTACAATAACAGCAACATACGAAACAAAAAATGTACCTAAAAGCATGTCTCACAATAAAATGGGGGCAGGAAAAAAAATTAAAAGGAAAAAGGCTTTTGGCCAGTTTAAACGGCTGGTTGTGTAGATTGTAGAAAGTAGATACGCACGTCATAAAAATAGGCACGTACTTGTGTAACTTGAGTGGAGTGAAAGAGGAAGTAAACAGCACACAAAAAAGTAGCAAAGCAAAAGTGTAGTATGGTATCTTTTTGCAAAAAAAAAAGTTTTAAAATTTCCCTACGGCTTCATTTTCTCCATGTCTAAGTTTTATAGACAAAAAAGGTAAAAAATCATTGAGTGGAGTTGAGAGAGAGAAGGAGTAGAGATGGGAATATAAATATTATGGAAAATGTACTTTTATAAAGGATGGATAAGAAGCGGAGGAGAAGAGGAGGAAAATATAGGTTTTGTAAAAGAATGAGGTACTTCCTTTGAGGTCATCAAGTCACGTACTATCTTGTTCTACCAAAGAATCTGTTCATCTAGTGAGTGTATATAGAGCTCCTTGTGTGTCTTGAGCAAAAAGAGAGCTCTGGATACTTAAAAAATACGCCATACTATCTCTCTCTCTCTCTCACTTTTACACATACCTACTCACTCCCTTTTTATTATTGAATGTTTTTTTCTTCACTATATTTGCTCTTCTTCTTCCGCTGCTGCTACTGGTGCTACGGGGGCTGCTTCCAGCTTTTCTTGTTTCTAATGCATAATATTTCTCCACTCCAATCTTGAGCAGATAATATTGTAAAAGGTACCTACCTATATGTCTTGGCAAGAGAGGCAGATATATAAATATTATATCCCAACAATGCATAAACTTTATTGAATGAAAGCGAAAAACACACACACACACACACACACAAGTAGATACTCTTGCAAAAAAAAATTTCCCCTTGTTCCTTGATGGGAGATAGAGGAAAAAACAGGTTATCAGGAAGATAGATGGTTGTGGATTGTTTCTTGTTCCGTTTCGTTCCCTCCATTCCTCCAAACCTACGTATGAGAATATACCAAACTACGATGCATATTATCTGACCTGAAAAACTATCAAGTGAGTAAAAATAAAAGAATCGAAAGTATCTCAAGTCAAGTCAACAACTTGCACGTTCATACTCTTTCATTTTCCTTTTACACAGAAAAAGGGAATGCTAGCACGTTGCATATATACATGTTTTTTTTTAAATATATGAACAATGATTCTCTTAGAAAGCTATATAGATGTACATACTCGCCTTCTTTCCTTTTCTTGTTTTCCTCTGCGCCTGTGTTTCTGTGTGTGTGTGTGTGATGCTGATTGTAAGATGTGTTGTTGTAGAGGTGGTGATGCTGGCAGTAGAAGAAGTAGTAGTGTGAATGAATGTGTCTTCTGTCATCACTATCACCTTCCGTTTCTTGTAACAAGGCGCAAAAAAAGAAAGAAAGCAAGGTGCAGAGAGCACAAGTTGTGGAAAAAGGAATGAGAAAAATGTATGTTCTGGTGTGATGTTATATAATGTATATATACACACACACACAACAACCTTTTTCCCATAGACCTGCGATATACTATAAATACGCACTATGTATATTATGCTCTACTTCTATGTATGGACGTACATTGCACTTTTATTTATCCAACGGCTCAAATCGAATCCAATAAAATTGTCGGCAGTGAAAGGAGAGAGAAGTAATATGGATACTAGTCAAGTATTTTTTCCGAGTACTGCTGCTACCGCTGTTACTGGAGACTTGCATCCAAAAACAGTCTTTCTTTTTGGTTGGAGATCTAAAATTACACACAAGTAGTGTTTGTATTGGTATTACAATAATAGAAGTAGTAAAAAAGAAAAGAAAGCTGTAAAGTCTCTCTCCGTCTTTTTTTCCAAGATTTATAAACACAACAACGCAATATATATATCAAGCCACTTTTCCTTTTTTCAAGATAAGTATTGTATGAATGCATGTACTTATGTATGTGTGATGTAGTCAGTGTTGTTCCGAGAGAAAGTAGCGGCATCATCATCATCGCCATCGCCACCACTACCACCACCGCCACAGCAAAGAGCAACTTTTTCCTGACAGTACACAAAATAATGCTTTCAGACCACTCATCTCACAATAAGTTTTTTTTACTTCCCCTCTCTATAAAGTATCTATCTTGTTGGAAAATCTATAAGTGAATGTGTTCCATATTGTATGAAAATGTTACTTTTTTTACGAACAAGGGAGCCAGAAGAAAAAAAATCAAGATTACATCCAAGACACTTTTTTATATACGTTGTATATATGGAAGAATTGAAAGAAGAAGACAGAATTTTTTTTTTGTAGTGCAATGACACTTTTTTATGATGTTTGCTTTCTTTGCTTCTCACTCTGTCTCTCTCCCTCCAGTGTCCCCACTGTCTTTATCATCTTTTTTTTGTATCCCGACAACAAAGAAAAGATGTTAGGGCAACTGCGCTCTTCTTTTTATATATATATTTTTTGCAACTGAAACATTTTTTTTGTCTCAAGTAACTTTTTTTTCTACAGAGACAATAGTGTAACCAAAAACAGAGAGAGAAAGAAGTTGACTAGTAAAGTGGAACATCCTTGTGTGTCACACGCACATGCTATAGGGCACGTGTACTTTTATAGAAAAAAACATATTCTTCGTACATGCTTTTTTCTCCTCTCATGTCATTTTCCTTTGTTTATCAATCCTTCGTTCTACTTATGGTTTCTTCTCCGGGCATACTCATCATCACCAACAAAAGTGAACCAAGACTACCCAAAGATTTTTTTGGTTATATACCAAAAAAATACTCATGATTTTTTTCGATATATTATGTAACTCATCCTTCAAACCGAAAAAAATGTACAGAGGAGCATGAAAAACATGATGATGGAATGGCATGAAGGCATGACCCGTCCTGCTGTTGATCTGCCATCACAAAAACAAACGGAGAGAGAGGCAGGCAATGACATGAACATCAGAAAAAATAACTCTTTCTCTATGTTTTTCTGTCTTCTGTGTTGCTTTCCAGAAGAAAAAAAAGAGTTTTTTTGTTTTTATAGAGGAAAACCAGCAGCCAGTCTCTTTTTGAAAGTGGTGGATAGGGGTACAATGAATATATCTTCATAAAAGTTGAACAGATAGTGTGTGTGTGTGTGTGGTGGCGGAAAAGATAGTAGCAAAAGCGTAGAGAGAGAAAGAAAGTAGATGATGATGTTGTTGGCCCAGAAATACAAGGTGCTCCCGCAACTTCCAAAAAAAAGAAGAGAATGCATGTTCTTCCTTTTTCGATTGTGTGGTGTCGTTGACTGCTGCTCTTCTACTAGGCTGCTGCTGCTGCTGGTGATATGGTGGTGGTGGCAGTGGTTGTATGTGGCAGTGATGGTGATGCATGCCTCGTACAATTTTATTGTACATATGTTATGATGTAGCCATGTATTTATATACATGTACAGGGCAGAGAAGAGAGAGGTAGACAGTTGCGAATAAAAAGTCTCCTTTTTTCCTACAGTCAACCAACTCCCTTTATTTCTTATGGCTGGCAAGGGAGCGAAAGAGAGCGGATGTTGGGTACAGTCTAATTCATATATTTTCTTCGTGTTAAGCCCAACAAACAGAGTTGTTGTGAGAGAGAGAGGTCACGATGAACATGAAACTATGATCATGATCATGATGATGATGGTGGTGGCCGAGAGAGGTGATCATATAATATACGTATAAAAAGGAATTGGAATAGGTTCATGTCTATACACTGTCATTATTATATACTATCCTACCACAACAACATACATGGTATACACAGCAGTAGCAGGTTAGCAAAAACTTTGGATCGATAAAAGGATACCAAAGATTTCTTATTACTTTTCACTTTTTTTATTTGGAAAAAATATAATATTAGATAGATAGAGAGGAATGTATATTTAACATAGTTTAGATTCTTGTTGTTTCGTTAGCGTTCATTGAACGTGTAACCTTGTCTCTCTCTCTCTCTCTCTCTCTCTCTCTTTCCATCTTGCCTCATGACAAAGCAATGTTATAAAGAGGATCATATAAATAAAAGGAGTATTTTTTACGACACTCCCGTAAAATAACGAAAAGGCGATTCAGACAGAATTTGCAATAGAGTAAAGAAGTACACACACACAAAGTACAAGTGGAACAAAGAAGAAAACAAGCTACATAAAAAATGGAGAATGTCCCCAGTCGAGTCAGTCTCACTCTCTCACTCAACCCAATAATGTCAATGACACAACAAACAAAACGGGGGAAGCGAGAGAAAAGAAACAAGGAGAAAAGCAAGAAAGATCACTTAAAAAAGACAAGTCGTGTGAAAGAAGGAGTCACTTGTTTGGAGAGGTGAACACAAAAAAGGAAAGCGAGAGAGAGAAAATGGAGGTAGGAAGAAGAAGAAGAGGAGTGAGTATGATAGGAGGACAATGATGATAATAGCAGGGTCCTAAATATCTAAACTGTTAATGGTACCCTCATAACATCCAAAATAACAATACACACACAAACACGGCTTGTCTTTTTACAGCACGACACCGCTTATCCATACACCTAAAAAAAGGTAGGCTGTCAAAGAAAATTAAGTGATGTCTACACACAAAAGTGACACAAGAACATTGAGCCCTTTCATACACACTTGCTTTACCAAAATTCATGAAATATACCTACACCTGTCTATATGCTATATATACATAGGCATCCTCACATGTGTACAACAACTACCAATTCTACTATTACACAAAGTGTGTACTACTACTGACAGATGTAATCAAAAAATATTTAGCTGTCTGATATTGATTGTTAGAGGTGAGGTGTGGTATGTATGGCACAAAAACAACAAGCTATAAAAATCCCGGAGAGAGAGAGCTGACTCGGTTTAATTACTTGGGACATAAAATGAGGGTTTCATACAAACATTATCGTCATCATCAATTCTTAAAAAATGGGCGTGTAGTTTTTGTGCCTTGTGTGTGATGGAATGGTACTTAAAGATGTGATGTGTATGTTTGCTTATCTTAGAATCTAGGTGTATAATGTGTATGTGTTTGTGTGGGTTTTTTCCTCTCAACTGTTTACCTCTGGGTTCTTTTTTTAAATTTTAAATTCCTTTGATTAATTGTTTCACTTTCAATTGTATTTCAAGGAAATTTTTTATTTAAAAAAATAATTAATAATTGAATTTACATGAAAGTGTAATGTGGGATTGTATGTGTGTCTTTTAATGTGATGCTATGTTTTAAAAAAATAATTAATAATTGACTTTACATGAAAGTGTAATGTGGGATTGTATGTGTGTCTTTTAATGTGATGCTATGTATGTGGTATTTCAATTAAAAATTAATTCAATTCCCTATGGGACATAAACGAGTAAACTACGCTGTTAACAACGATCATTAAAGGAAAACACACACACACACATCAATAATTGACAAAGTCATCAATTTTTTGCGTGGTGTATCCTCAACAGAAATTTATCAAAAAAAAGTGACAAAAAAGCCAAGTTGCAAAATTGAAAAGAAAGCCACAAACTGTAGTCATGTGTACCTATTCTTCAAAGTTATTTCTTTGTTGTTATTATATATTCTGCGTATTAGATTAAACGCATGGGACCTACTGCTTCACTTTGATGATAAATGAAATTTTTGCAATTTTTAGAGCAAGCAGCAGCAGACTGGGTGAACAAGAATTGATTGTGAGACAAAAAAATTATTCAGTGAGCAATTTAACAATGTGAACATCTGCCAAAGGAAAATAAAAAAGAGTTGTGTATGTGTTGTTGTGTGGATTGCTTAGAGTAAAAGTAGTAGTTGTTCCAGTTAAATAAGTTTCTTTGTCTCCTTTCAAGTTTCTTTCCAGTTTATAGATGAATGAAGAATGAATGAGTGAAGAAAGCTATATATGTAAAAAATAGAGAGGAGCAATAAGGGAAAAGGAATAAAAATAAAAGTATTCCCTGAAGGAATGCTAGTGGTGATGGTGCGTAGAAGGATATTATGTGTTTGTGTGTGTCTGTCTGTCTGTGTATATTACTTTATTACGCCACATTGGTAATCCCTCCTTGTCCCATTCAAGTTGATTACCGATCAGTCAGTCAGTCAGCCAAACCTTTTTCTCTCCTTCCTTTCGTTCATCCGGAAGCTTTTCCTCTCTTGTCACAAACACACACACAACTACACTCATTCTGATCCGATGTAGTCGTGAAGCCTTGAGCAATGTTTTTTGTGTGTAGTATTGCTAATACCCCCGCTAGTAATACCATTTACTGTCTATGTGCATGTGTATATAAGGTGACGTTGTAGAAAAAGAAAGATGTGTTGTAGTTTATTAGAATTTAGAGAGTGTGGTGGTGGTGGTATTACTACTACAAGTAGATAAATACAATATCAATCTGTTAAGAAAACATAAAAAAGGTTGTCGCATATTATTCATTTTCATTGATTAAACCATTCCCATTCAGATGTTGTCTGCTATTGCTCTCCTGTAAATCCTCTTTGAATCTGTTACAAAAAGTGAAAAAAAAGAAGAAGAGAAAAGTAGTACAAAAAGATTTTTTCTGTCTCTTTTTGTATCCTATCATCACATCAAACAGATTTTCACATAAAGAAACCAAACACGCCACACATTCATCTCTTCTCTTTTGATATATATCTTTCTTTACTTGAGTTGTACTGAAACGAGAGTGATTTAAATGGAATTTACGGGATTTAGATAATAAAATAAGGTTAAAGAAAAAAACGCAATAATTGATTACGAGTCAAATCAAAGACTAGTCAAGTGTATATGTCCATTGTACAGTTTTAGGAAGATATTTTTTTAAATGAAAAGTATTCAAAGTCAATTTGTGCATCGACATTTTGAAATTCTCATTATGCATATGGGCTAATGTCATCTACGCTTGCCTATAATTCAATTCAATGCATTTTACTTTGAAAACGGCGCGCTGTCGCTACAAAACCCGGCTGTATAATGCAATAATAACAAAATAATAGTTCCTTTATGACTTGGTTTGCCTTGTGTCTCGTTGAAATTCAGTTTTTTTAATGTCACAAGGCTATACAACTCCAGCTTGTACATGCATACTTTCCCTTGCTATCTCCTCAAGTTACAAAAACAGTGATTACAAGATGCCATTTGCTGTAATAATGATCATTTCACTACATCCTCTTTTTTGCGACATTGTGCACAGGACATTGTGTTATAATAAATATAAAAAAGATAGGCAGTTGTCTGTGTGTGTGGTGCATTTGCTTTTCCTGCTTCTTATCTCCCAGCTTCATAATAATGAGGACGACAATGAGAGTTGTGTTGCCTCTAGTTCCTCTATAAAATTGATAACCTTAAAAGGCATTCTACTAAAATGTATAGGGAAATATACATATATGATATGATGTTATATGATATGATGTTATATGAAAGGCACTGAATGGAAATTGCTGAAAATGGTACACTCTATTTATCCTACTACTGTTATTTCATATCATGTATCATGTTACATTGTGTATGTTGTGACTAGCTATGCTGCAAAAAGTTTATAGTAATGCGGAAATGCACATGATGATCATCGTTATGTCTTGAGCAAATGTGATGATAACAAAAAAATGGAACATGTGAAACATGATATAAACCTACTTTGTTTTATGGATTCACGTGATACACAAAAAGCTTATATTGTGTGCTATATCTGCTTCGTTTTGTTATGGTATATGGTATTGTGTGTCATTTCTCTGCAGATTATATTATGCGTCACGCCAAATCTCTTTCTTTTCAGGACGGGGCTGACAGACAGATTTGCCAGTCTCTCTCTGCTATATTTTCACTTGCATGGTTATCACTTCCACTCATATTTCTCTTGTTGTTTGCTCCTCTCTTATTTGCCTTCCTGTCAACTCAAATGATCTCAGTCAACAAAACTTTGTTGTGCGTGTGTGTGTGTGTGTGTGTGAGTATGAGCCTGCCTGCAGCATTTATCTTCATGATAATCTTAATCAGCAGCATCCCATTTCCAAGAAGAAGAAAACGTTGCGTAAAAGTCTTAAATAATGCATGATGATGGTCAGGGACAGACTCTCTTGCATGCAAAACTGTGGATCATGTCCCGTAATCTTTTTCTCCTTTTCACAAACATTGCTTTGTCCTCAACTTTAACTCATATACACACAAAGCTTTGCAGATATTCAGTCAAATGGAAAAAATA
Source organism: Zhuqinia jingwanae (assembly GCA_027744095.1). Lineage (NCBI taxonomy): Eukaryota > Metazoa > Arthropoda > Collembola > Entomobryomorpha > Paronellidae > Zhuqinia > Zhuqinia jingwanae. The sequence goes on along the minus strand of JAHZNC010003371.1, from coordinate 6,040 downwards.
CAATAATGCGGCACGTGAATTCCTTGAGCTGAAAGGAGACAGGCAAAAAAGATAGTCATTAAACCAAGCAGTATGTGTGCCTATAACTCCGGGAAGCCTAAAATAATGACCTGCTGGTGAGTGCGTGTGTGCTTGTGTACGCATTATGTATAATATTATGATGATGTCACGAGACCATTTTACTGCAGTACTCTCTCTCTCTCTCTCTCTGAAGCAGCAGCATATGACCAACACCACTACTCGACACATGTTCATGCTTTAACAAAACGTACAAGTTAAAGTACATTAACCTTTTCCTTAAAGTCTTTTACTTTTCGGAAGTGAAAATTGTCATTGTGATGGTGGTGGTGCTGAGAAAGCAAAACTTAAACCTTTTAAAATCCCATGCAAAAACTTTTTGTGCTCTTGCTAATATATGTACGCATACATACATAATAATATGTATTCATTATAGTAGCCAAGCAGAATGGAATGTATTTTCTTGGGCAAGACTTTTTGAGTGGGAGTTTTGTTGGTTGGTTGGTTAGGTAGGGTATAGTATCGTAAGTAGCTATAAAAGTGGTGTGTCTGGTGTGGGGAGGAGAGGTTGAATGAAAATCATAGACTTATTACATGGCATTTCCTCTGCGATGATGTAAAATGATGCAAAGAAAACTATTTGCGAGCCTAGCACAAAAACATCCTCAACCAACAAAATAACCCGGGAAAACTTCTTTTTTTTTGCTTTTTGTGGGAATTTTGGTGCGAAAGAAAGGTTACGTTAAGAAAAGCATATTCATAATATTCTCTCACTGAACAACAAGCTGAGGATGTTAACGGCGATGTGATACTATAATAATGATGCAGGTCAGTAGGCATCTTTTAAGGGATGCTGCATGTACGCCTTGACAAAAAAGTTTGTTTACCCAAGTGACTATTCACAGGAGTGTCAAATGGAAAATGACCGCATATTGTATATACCTATATAAAAATTATAATTCAAAAAAAAATCAAGCAAAAGTTCTAAATTTAGAGATGAAAAACTACAACAAATGTTGGGTATAAAACGTTATGTCAAATGGAAAATGACCGCATATTATATATACCTATATAAAAATTATAATTCAAAAAAAAATCAAGCAAAAGTTCTAAATTTAGAGATGAAAAACTACAACAAATGTTTGGTATAAAACGTTATATTTATACAGTTGTGTGATGACGATTTCAAAAGGAACATGTCAAAACAGTTAGTGTTTCAAGAAAGCAGGGAAGCTACAAGAATTTTGAGGTTGCTGGCTGCGGAAAACTCATATTACCACCAACTGATTTCTCCTTTGGGTATAAAACCCTTTTTCATGGGTTGTGTGCTGCAGCAGCTAGTCTGCTGAAAGCCCAAACAAAAATAAGAAATCATGTCTGAGACCCCGGAAGTCGAAACATTTCGAGAAATGCATTTAGAAACGTTCAAGAAAGTGAATGTAAGCACTGTATTTAAAGGATTAAAAGGGAATGCAAGCCAAACCTGGACTTTTCACATATTTTCACCATTTTTCCTTCACATCCAGTATATAAAAACAATAGGACAACAAAAATGATTAAACGGACTTTTGGAAATTTTTGAACTGTTTTTTAAAAACACTCTTGCCTTTAAACATTTTCCAAGTTTTCGGTCTAAAAAAAGAATAATCTTTGGTAAAAAAAGCTCGTTGAACCATTTTAATAATATTCAAAATGTTTTGTAAGATGGACAGGTTTTTGGAGTATTACAAGTTTACATGAAAAAATTTCAAGTAAAAAATATATAACAAAAGCTTTTTTATACAGCTATATATAAAATGTATTACGTCAAGTAGCTATTGTGCATGCTGCCTGCTGTGTACTTGTCTACGCTCACACAAACTGGTTATGTTGTTGGTGGCGATGGTGGTGGGGAAAACTCTGATCTCAACATTTTTCTTCTTCTTCTCTCATATAAAATGGGGGGAATGGAAAAAGAAAGTTTTCCTTTTTTTGTGTTGTCGGCAGCTGTGGTGGAGGAGGACTAAAGAAACGAGTTTTTATTTTCGTCTTGCATTTGACTTCATTGAAAAAAATTCTCTCAAGTATAAAATAGAGAGAGGAAGTGGATGATGGAAGAGAGAAGAAAAGTGGATGTTGTTGTTGAAGGTTGAGTTTAGAGAAGTTAACTCTGCTGAGTGACTCGCTAACTTTGCCTTTGATTATTATGAAACAACCTCTCGCAATCTATAAGAGCATGTAATGTACGTACACAATATTATATGAGCTCAAAGTGCCTTTTTTTAAAAAGCAAAAATATATTCTTCTGTCGGACTTCTTAACTGGCTTGATTATTTTGACTTTGTTGATCAAGCAGTGTTCTTACCTACAATGAGGGTAGATGAGTTTTTCGTATAAAAAATTTGTTTTGGGAAATAAAGTCTTACAAAAGCATACTCGCAAAAAAGCCTAGATTGCGTGTTTGTGTGTGCATCTGATGGTTTCATATTATCTGCACATTTGCATTGGCCTCTTGACTGTGTGGTGGTCTACACAGCTGAGCTACTGTGGCGTAATTACAAAAAAAATCTCGGAAGATGAAGTGGAAACTTTTTTTTAAGCTTAAGAAAAAAATATATAAAGATGTGAGTTATGTGGGAAAAGCCTTTTTAAGATTTTCAACCTAAAAAGTCCGCAGCAGCAGCTCAGATATATCCAACTTTAGAAATAAAAGACAAGTAGATAGAGAGAGAGAGAGAGAGAGAAAGGAATAAGGAAGTGTAGTATTTTTTTCATTTCTTTCCTTCGCTCCATGTTGATTTTATTAAAAAAGAAAGAGATAGACGAACAGAGTTACTCAAAACTAAATTGTTGTTTTCAAGTTTAGTTAATTTAGTGAGTTACCCACACACACACACTCAAGCGGGGCTCCTTATATAAAATTCCGTCAATATTTTAACCAAAAACAAGAGGAAGAAGAAGAAGGGAAAAAATATAATGAAAATGAAAAACTGTCTTTTTAATCTTTTGCAGCATAAAAAATGAGCTAGCTTACATATTGTTACGTGGTGAGGGGTACTGGGGGCGTGTGTGTATGATGATGGGAATGTATGTATAACTATTCTTTTATTTTTTTTAATCAACAAAAAAATTGTTTCAAAATCTCAAATTGTTTATTTTCTTCTTTGGTCGATGCTCATAATAATATTTTGAGTTTTAGTAAACTGTGTTGACTCACAAATCCAACTACAACAAGCCAAGCTAAATGAATATTATTGCAAAGTTACAATCTAAAATAGCTAAAAAAAATTATGATGAAAAAACTTTTTTATTTAGATTACCATCTTTATTCAATGCAAAAACATAAACTTTTAAATAGCAAAATGAATATTATTGCAAAGTTACAATCTAAAATAGCTAAAAAAAATTATGATGAAAAAACTTTTTTATTTAGATTACCATCTTTATTCAATGCTCGTAGTTTGTTTGTAGGTTACATGAAGACCAAAAATAAAGATAAAAAAGCAATATTTATGTTTTGAATAATTTAGTAATATTATTAAAGCTTTTTTTCCTGCTGCTGACCTACTTTTTTTGCATTAGTATTTTTTCTTCCTGTTGTTTAATAAAATAATAAGTAAGCCATAATATACATATTTATAGTATGTACATGTAGTTGTGAGAAATAATTTCTGATGAAAGGTGAGCACTAGAAAAAGCGTAGGCACTTTTGTAATATAACCTCACTACATTATCCTTATTCAATGTTGAATGTATACATTACAAGTACCTACATGTATGTATTTATGTATGCATATGCGCTTATTATAATCTTATCATGAGAAAACAACACCACAAAAAAAGGTTTCATTATAAACTTTTTTGCTCTGTGTCATTAACTTTTGAAGAGGAAGGTCCCAAGCATAACTACGCATCAAGAAAAAAAAAATCGGTTAGATTTTGTTTTTTATATGGACACACACACGAACTAAATAGAGTTGAGTTGGAAAAAATGAGAGCTCTTCTTGAAAGATGCGATGCTGCTGCTGCTGCACAACACCGACTCAATTTTATATCCTTTCGGTTTACCCTATATTATGCATATTATATAGTCCTCTACTTTGTAATAAAGAGCACATTCCACTTTTTTTGTGAACCATAATAAATATATGTATGTGTAGTAAAAAGTAAATTAAGTAGTTAGTTGTGTGTTGGTTGTTGGTAGGTAGCTCATTCTGGGAGAAAAAAGCCGTATTATGTTATGTAAGCCATGCACGTGAGGAGGACACAGTTTATTTGTAGGTATGTATATATTTTTTATAGATAACTATACCTAATATATTGAAATAGGGCACTATACTATACCGTTCTCTGCTGGCTCCAATGTCGGGCTTATCAAAGCCACAAAGTATTATAATACGCTTCTTGTGTTCCACATTACACACCATATAGTGTAGCGACCAGGCTTTGTTTTTTTGATCTCTTTCCAGGAAAGAGAGAGAGAAAAGGGGGACAAAAAGCTATTCTCAACTTTTCCTCCAATAATTACTACCACAAAAAGCAGCTTCCACGGTGATCATGATGATGATGATGAAGCCTACGCTCTTCTATGGCTGCTTCCTCCTCCTCCTCCTCTCCCGTCCCTTGCTATTTCAAGACACTCTCTTCATTATTATCATCACCAACATACCACCTCATCATCATGATCATCTTCATAATAAGGCATATTAGGGCTAGGCACACATTTTTATATTATGTACATACCAAGAAGACTTTGCCTGTCAGCAACAGAGAAGAAGATAAGTCTCCACTTCACAGAGGAGACACCACCACTGCTGCGTATATAATTATTATATTCATTACTGAAACGTTACATTAGAGAAGGACAAGCGACTTGTAAAACTGGGACATGCTTTGTCTATATTATTATTATGTGGTTTGGCGGTGGTGGTAGCGGCGTCGGTGGCAGCGGTGTGCAAAAGATGATATGATATTCACACAGAAAAGGCTTATATTTGCACAAAATAAAATGTTATCCCTCCTTTCATTTTGTCATATAATAAGGGACTCGGGTCTTAAAAACTTAATTTCGGTTCATGATGAGATCATGATGATGATATTGATGATGATGCAATTAAAGACAAGTTGGCTTAAGTACCTATTTTGATTTCATGATAATAATGAAATGATGATGATACAAGTAGAGCAATAATCTGCTACTACTCTTCATCATGATGATTACACAGATTTCCTGGAGATTACTCTCTTTTTCCCTCTGTTCAAATAAATTAAAGATTAGGGATCCCTTCCCCGAAAATCCCTTGTGCTCTGTTTCATAATTAACAATAACAATAATCCGTACAATATTAATGTCTTGCTTACCTGTGTACTTGTAGATATTGTTCTAATGATGCGATGATATGATGATGAGATTTGATATAACATTTTTTTTTTGCAGTGAGTGATGTGAACAAGTAAAGAAACTGTGTACTTTGTACATTGTTCGTCGTCGATCTACACATCATCGTATTTCCAAAGGAGGCAGCGCAGTCAAAAAAAGCTGCTGCTCTGGGACAAAAAAAGTATATATAAAAAATAAAATTAAGGAAAGGAGGCAAAGAATCGAGGTCACAAAGCAACAATGGGATATCGAGGGAGTTCTTTCATTTTCTTCAATCTTGTTGTTATACTTATGGAGATTCTCGTTTACGGTAAGTTTTTTACATGTTACATAATTCTTTCGGGTTACGCTGCTACTCAAGCATCTAATTACAGAAGACATAATTTATTATCGTATGCTTATTAGTTTAAGGCGTTTAAACATATCACGTTTTAATCACTATTTTAAAGCATATTATAAAAATATTAATTAGAAATTATACAAAATAAAGTATAAAAATTGCATTCTGAGTGAATCCATTAAAAAATCTTTTTAAAAAAGTATGCATAATTTAAATATTATTGTGTCATGTGTCATAGGTCGTAGTCATAAATTCTTTACAATAAACGTATCCAAATAAATAAAATCAACTTTACATTCTCTTTTCATTTGAAGAGCATTCTT
>JAHZNC010003370.1:0-14169 GCA_027744095.1 Zhuqinia jingwanae | reverse complement strand
AGTAGACACCACCACACACAAAACTCAAACACATTTTTTCTCTTCATTTCATTTGTGAGTGTTGTGTACATTTAATACTTTTTATTCAAGTAAAGAAAATTCACATTAGGTAGGTATATACATAGGTATGTATACGGATTAATAATACTTACACACATACATACACACACACTGTGTAGGCGTGTGTGCCTGCATGTTTACTAATAATTCAAAAAAATGTTTTTATATGCATACTCTTATGATGCAGGCGCGAGGGAAGATATTAAAAAATGGCAGCAGCATCAAAATTCTTTTTTTTTTCATTCATAATACATATATTTAGGTAGACATATAATAAAAGACGCCTGCAACACATTAAGCTCCTCTGCACATAAAAAAAATAAAACCATGAAAAGTCTTACAGCAGACAAACAAACACGTTCCACGTAGCAATTTTTTTAAATTGTATGCACAAACAAATGTAAATACCTACATTATATATAATATGCACACGGTATGCCATATTACAGAAATTGTGTATATATATATACCTATATGACAAAGATGATGATGATGACTTAAAAACAACAACAATAATAATAATAATAGTTGGTGGAGGAGTGCTTGTTCTACATCATCGTCGTGTAGTATTCTCGTCTCCTTCCAAAAAACCAACTCATCGTAAAGCTTACATTGACTGAAGACGAAAAAAAACAGTCTTTTACTCCCTGTTTTTATGCATCCGTTTCTCTTTTACGACAATGTTAGTACTACTACCAGTGTGTTCCCTTTTTATTTCTGCAGCAGTGGTATATATAGTTGTTTTTGTGATGCTTAAAAAAAACAGTCTTTTACTCCCTGTTTTTATGCATCCGTTTCTCTTTTACGACAATGTTAGTACTACTACCAGTGTGTTCCCTTTTTATTTCTGCAGCAGTGGTATATATCGTTGTTTTTGTGATGCTACTTTACTGAGCTGCCAACATTAGTCATGCATTGCAGAAGAGGAAGAGTGGAAGAAGAACAAGGAAGGAAAAAAAATTTAAAGCTTAGCATAAAAAATACTGTCGCTATTTGCTGTGGAGACGCTCATCATCACCATCATCTTATATATATTTTTTTCCTTAAAAAAATTGTATCTGTTGCTATTATATGAACTTAGCATATAAAATTGTTACAGACATAATAAACTTGTTTTTTATATACCTAAATACATAGTCTCTTCTATTAGGTAGGTATGTTTACTTAAAGGATGAGTTTTGAAAAACAGTATGCATTTAATAATATGCTTCAGGAATTCCTTAAAAAATTCCGGTCATAATGACAGTAAAAGTATAAAACGCGGAGGAGAAGAAAATGGGAGTAAATTTTATGCTAAACAAGATGCAGAAAGAGAGTAACAGATATAAAAATGAGAAGATGCTGTGTTTTTTTCTAAAGAAAAGGAGTGGCTGTACTGTTGTTGTTGTTGTTTTCAAGCATGTCACAAAAGTTTTGTAGGTTTTTTAGTAGCTGGAGAGAGTCGTATATGTATTTTTTTATATAAAGCATTCAACAAGGTACTTCAACTTGAGTCTTTTTCCTACTGCAACTTATTACTACTACAACAACAGCAATGTATGTACAGCCATTCTGTTTTTTTTGTAAGCTGGTGTGTGAGCTTGAGAAGAAGAAGGAGGAGGAGGAAATGTTAAGAGTAATAATTTTACATCTTTCTTCGCACCACCATTAAAGCTGCACAACACATTGCATTATAACATGTACATTATATATACGTACGCACATCAGCACAAGCATATGTGTGTCTTTTTTAGATGCTGGATAATGATGAGGATGCTTTGACTTAACCTGTCTCTTCCGTTTTTTCTCTTCTTTTTTTTGTACCATCTTTTTTGTGTNTTTTTCTCTTCTTTTTTTTGTACCATCTTTTTTGTGTCTTTAGATAAAAGAAATCAAGTAAAAATTACGATGATGAGTTTGTGATGATGATGGGACTGGGAAAATGACTTTTGCTTATTGAAGCAGAAGATCTGTAAATTTTTCTTGGGAGTACATAATGGCGTGGTGTAAGTAGTTATAAAATATAAAAAAGAGTGAGAAATAAGATAATGTTTTTGAAAGAGATGTGGGATGTGAAGAGTGAAATTATAGTAAACACACATATTTTACTTTACTTGCACATACACACACATGCTCATCAAAACTCAAACTTGTGAGTATAATATTTTTTATGTATGAAAATTCATTTAAATAAGGAGGAGTAGGTGTGTAAATAATAATAATGTTGCCTGTTTTTTCTTGCTCGTGTCAATTCAGTTTGAAATGTTGATACAAAAAATCAAAACATGGTTGGGAAAGAGTAGTGTATGTAGATCTTATGGATGTTTAAACTTTGAAAATCCTATCATTTCGGTAATCGCTACACAGAGAAAATGCGTAAGTTTTTTTTTACTACAGAAATTATAATGCGGATGCAATAATAGATCCCTACAATACACCATATTGTGAATGACAAGTTTTCCCATGAATATTATATCCAACAGTTAGAGAAAATGCGTAAGTTTTTTTACTACAGAAATTATAATGCGGATGCAATAATAGATCCCTACAATACACCATATTGTGAATGACAAGTTTTCCCATGAATATTATATCCAACAGTTGTAAATACTTAGTCAAGATGCATAATATGAACATATAAAGCTTCTTTTCTCCGTTTTTCTTTATAGCTCCTCCATAATATATAAATACATATGCACTTGTCATAACATGGATTTTTGTCATCAAAAAGGTAATCCAAAATTTGTATGCACTCGGCACTACTACTCACTCTCCTCTCTACAATTTTATTTTCCCTCGTTATATAATTACGTGGCCGCGTACCTATAAACTTTTCTTACTATTTTTTTTAAATGAGATTTTATTTTTAAATTTTTCAAAGAAGCTGCTGCATAGGTATGCATGCATTTTATAAAACCATACCAATGCCATTGGTAAGAGCAATTCATGACGAAGATGTTTTTTTTGTTGTTGATGACATCGATGACTACAAATGAATGCAGAGAGACTACTACTTACTACTACTCTGGGAAATGAATGGTAAAAACTAAAGCTGCACACATTGCATGTTTCTTTTAGGCACAAAATATTTTTTTATGTGCAGCATCGCATTACGTGCTTGTCGCATCCTTAAGCACGCTTCAAATCCTTAAGGTATGCACTGCATAACGATGCGCTATTCAGAAAAAAAAATTGTATTGAAAGTTTACTCCCAAGAGACCCTCAACAAAGTAAACCCTATAAAAATTTGTATACGCATAAAAAAGGAAAATGCACGCAAGAGCACATTTATTGCATACTGAATTCCGTATTATTATTACACTCCAGTTCCAATTCAAACTGCTCAACTAAAAACTATCTCAATGCTGATGATCATGACGATGATGATGACTACTATAGTGCATCAATATAATCAACATATTTATAGAAAATAGTATATACCCAAAAATATACAAACGTTCATTCATCCTTTTTTTAACCTTCCTATTTATAAAAAAACCTGCTGCTGTCTATACTGACGACTGAGAGGATCGTGGGACGACAAGAAAAAAGTAAACAAAAAATTTGGAATTTCTTTCTATTTTTTGTTTCTTTCAATTTCAATGTAAATTGAATGGCATTTAGAGAGGTATGTGGGAGAGGTAATGTGTAGCATATTGAGAAATGTATACAAAAAAGCAAAACATTACGTGATATAAAATGCATTACAACTTTCGTTTTAGAATGGTTTTGCATATATAGACAAGTAGGGAAAAGAAAAGAACAATTGAAGCAAGTGGAGTACAACTTTTCATGCAGTAGTGACATTATGCAATAATCACGACAACAATAATAATATGTTATTATTATTACAAAGGTTTGACAATAATAATCCACTCTTTTGTGTACCTTGTACAAAATATTTTGAAAATGTTTAATAAATAGCCGCTTTATTCATATTCAACACTGATTGTCTTGTATGTAGTTGAGTTGTGAGAAATGTGAGTAGTATCGCTGTATGTATTGTATTTATGTCTACATCACATGAAAAAAAATATTGAAGTCCCTCTGACACATAAAAATCGTAGCTACTCTTTTTTTCCTTTTATTGGCTCCTCCGAATCAGCAGCGGCAAAAGTACAAAAAAAATAAACGAGAAAAATCTTTTCTCCACTTCTTTTCCCTCGTCTTTAGTCGTTTTTTTCTCTATCCTTCCAAAAAGATTTCAAAGCATTTTTCTTCCCTATTCGTCCTCCTTTTCTAAATTCATTTCTTCGTCTTTATTTTCTTCAATCTTACACGCTACATTTATCTGCTTGCAGCTGAGCCCGTCAGATTTTATTAGCTTCTTTTCTTTTTTTGTTTTGCTCACTTTATTATTATTTTTCTTTGACTCTGAAAAGTTGTATCATTGCGAGTAGAAGAAGAAGAAGCGCATTTTTATGCTTCTTCTGCAATTTCTAATGTAGTTTATAGTTAATTTTTTTCTCTTTTTTTCTCGTTCACATCTGCCATGTCTGGAGAAATGCTTTTTTTGTATGGGATGTAGGTATTTTCTTTTTTTAGAGTTTTTGTAATATTTAAACAAAAAAAGTGAAATTTGTGTGTCTACGTATGTATGTATGTAGGTATGTGTAAGCAACCAAGCATAAAATATATATTCAATAAAACCACCGTTTCTCTTTTTTGTTCTCTCACTCTCTAGCCCTTCCTATTTTACACATTCATATTGCCACTGACTCTCCTCTCCTGTATTCCCTTTTTTTCTTACGACACTGTCAACGACAGCAACATGGTTGATAGCAGAGTAGAAACTTGAAAAACATGCCAATATTATTAGTGTTACTGCCAGTGTTCCTCCCACTAAAAGAAATAGCAGCCGCAGCAATAGCAATGCTGCATGTTCTTCGGTTGTTCGTCAGAGAGAAATCTCATTCGAAGCCTTTTTTTACAGACATTGATGGATAGGTCTCGTTACATTTTAGTAATAACGGATTTTCTCTTTCTATTCACTTCTTCAAAATACACACATTGCACATACATGCCTATTATAAGAAAACGTACATGTTATCCATCCTCCAAAAAAAAGAAGCTTGGGTTTTCTTTTTCTAAATATTCAGTAGGAGGACATTCGTCAGCAGCAGAGTCAGTCGTGGCACCAGACCAGGAGTGTAGCACCTATATTTTAGTCTTTGTACTGTACTAACTTGTCTCTATATTTATTTCTACGCATACTGTATTACACAGACTGATTTCCAAAGAAAAAAGTATTAAAAAATCCCCTTTCGTATTCGTATTCCAAAGCACCATTTTCTACTTCCTAACTCGATCATCATTTTTTTTCCTCCTCCGGAGCCCGGAAGACTGTTCTTGGATTTCTATACTTTTTTTTCACCCAAAAACTTTGTTTTTTGTTCTCTTTTTCTTGTTCGAACCTTGTACCATTATTAGTTTTACTGGTGGTGTAACATGAGATCAGAACAAAATGAAAACGGCATATGACTCTCTATGACGGTCTAGTATTCCATCCTTCCTTTTCTTTTCCTGCGCCTTTTCTGCTGATTTGGCTAGTTTTCTTTTGAAAGCGTACGATAAATACAAGCAAAAAATACCTACTTGTTGTGTGCCAGTCCCATGTCCATCCACACACACATACACACACCGCACAGCGGTCAAAACAGCTTGTGTATTTGTGTGGAATAGCATGTCTTCAAAACATATTTGAAACAAGAAGTGAAAGCAGCAGTAAACCTATACCTTGTACTTTATACTTGTACGTGTGCCAGTATAGTAATCCGAGAGAAAGAAAAGGGGAAAAAGCGAGAAAAAGTTGGGCAGTTTCTTTTCTTTTTTCTGCTTCTCGATCTCCTCTCCTTTTTCTACTTCTTCTTCTACCTTTCCTATTTCCCTCTATATTTTCTTGTCTACAAGTTCATACCACAGCAATTCGTGTTGGCAAGTTGCTTTGTAAGAAAAGATATTTATGGCATGTGTTGTTGTGTTGCTGCTGCTGTTGTTGTTGCTGTTGCTGCAAGGACCAGCATATTACTCTTTTATGCAGCTGCAGCAGCAGCGTAATGTATATAATAATACATGCTTTGTTGTGTAGTTTACGTGGCTAGTGTGGTTTCTTGGAAATAAATGGCGAACATCCTACTTGAGGCAGAGAGAAAGTACCCTGCAAATATTTTCTTCTTCTCTTTTTTCGACAGTATCGCTAATTTATATAGATTCGTGTTTGTATTTTTGCACGCGTGTGTGATGCAGCTACTGCTGCTGCTGTTGCTGCTCCTGTATGGATATTGCATGGCAAAAAAGGAACATACATATTACTATATACTTGTTTCCTTCTTCTGTAGGTGATGTAGATGGAGAGAAACAATACATATCTCTGAATTTAGGTTAATCAATATATTACCCTATGTTCTTTATATTTTTCTTAAAAAGAAACACATCATAAGCATGTATGTAGGTATATGTTTTAATGATAATAATGATGATAATGTTTATACAATATATATCGAGTTGGTATATGCAACTCATTACTAAAGCTACTAAACTGCTCTTGCTGTTGATAATGATGAAGTAGACCCATAAGTCTACCAATATTTTTTAGTATTTTTTTGCAAAGAAAAGTTATTTTCAATTAGCGATCCATAGAGTTATAGGTTTTGGTTGAGGAGAGAAAGCAAAATAAACAGTGTGTGTGTGTGGGTGTTGTTTGTTTTTATGTATTTTATTTCGTACGTGGAAATAAGAAGAAAAATATTTTTTTCTTGTGAGGCGAGAGTGAGGTTGACTACTTTGAGTAGACACTTCTCCTCTCAGAGTCCCTTTTTAACCACTTATTACCAAAAAATACCTACGTACATATATCCTGCCGCAATTAATTTGACGCTAGTAGTGTGTTGATATTTGTGTTTGTTTGAGTGGGTTACGTCCTTCCTGTTTATTTTTTCTTTTGAAGAAAGAAAGAGAACAAAATTGTTGGTACTTTGTACCAGGTTGTCTCTTTAATTTACTGATTTTTTTTTGTGTGTGTATGTTTATGTCTGATTGTGATTGTGATTGTGAGTAAGTGCCAAATACGCCACAACAAAACAGAACAGAAGAAAAAAAATAGTCGTACACCTATCCACACAAATTATTATTATTATTAAGCTTTTATTAATGAAATGCTCTATTTATTTTGTACCTATTCTATGAGTACGTATATGTGTGGGAATGTGTACAGTGTACAGTGTACACTACTATTACTACACATAATTATTCAAAACATGAAAGGGAAAGTGAATGAAACACACATAGGTATTCTAGTAAACAAGGCATATATAGTCGCGCATATACGTTAAAATCATTAGTAAATAATAATGTTCCTTTATCATCATTATCAACAATCAGTGTAGTAGTAGTAGTCCAAGTGAAAAAACAATGCTTATATATATTTCATATTTATGTATAATTATTTTCACTTTGTGGTGGTGCTGACTAGTAAAAAGCTAAAAAGTATTTTGCATAAAATATTTTCAAGTAAAATTGTGTAAATTAAAAGAGAACACAAATGGGAACAAGCCTTTGTTGTTAAGAAAGCGATGTTTTGAGGGAGAAAAAAAATTGTAGACAGAGTAAGCAGGATATTATTGTACTTAACACTTTGTTGTGTGTTTTTGGTATACGTACCTTAAAAAATTATGTATAATTCTAATATTTACACGTTTAACACGTAAGGAATAAATAGTAGTAGGTGATGTGCAAATAAGTAAAACTGGATATGTATAATGAGTACATGTATATAAAACATCAATCGTAATAATAATAATGATAATAATAATGTAGTTGTATTACATAGCCAACAGCAAAAGTGAGCATAATGTACAAAGGAAAAGGAATAATAAATAGGTAGTATAATACGTGTATTTAGAGTTAAGCCTTACCCATGCCCATCCAACTTTTATAATTTCACAAAACGCAAGTTTTATCATAAAAAAAGTCTAAAAGCACGTTGTTTTTGTAGGACGAGTATGAAAAAAATGTAAAGAGTGCGATATGATGTGCATGATGACTACTACTACTACTACGATGATGATAATAATGATGATAGCTGGGTAGAAATATTATGCATAAGTTGTACGTGTTTGTTTGTATGTGTGAGAGTGTGTTGTGTTTGGATTAGTGAAAAACAAGTTGTTTGTTTATCAGACAAACGGTTTAACGAATGCTCGTTATAGAATTCACTTTGTACATGGTATGCCCATTACATGACATTATTAATTTTTCATGCTAAAATGTATGTATGATGTGTGCTCGTACAAAATTGCACCAAAATATTACATGTATTTAATTTTTAGCTAAAAGGGATCCTAAAACTACTCCTACCCCTTATCATCTAGGTTATATCTAAACTACCTAAATTTTTTTGCCATGTACGATAATTATGATGATGATGATGTATGTATGTAGTACATAACAATACCAGTGTCGTCCCTGTGTTATTTTCTTAGACTTTTATGCTCACCTCATCATCAAAGTACAATAAACCCAAACAACGGTTAATGAATATATTATTGCCCAATCGAGACTTTTCAATTACACTTTGTTCTGTTCGACATAGTGTTCTTTTTTTATATTTCCTCCCAAAAAAAACTTTTAATAATATCAGCAGCAGCAGTAGTAATAATGGCAGTTGCAGTATGGAGAAAGCTTTAGCATATTATTTTCGTCCGTTTGTATCACTCAAACGCACTAACTATTATCAACATTTTTATTATTATTTGTTATTATTTTTATTTTTATTACATTTCTCCTAATAATATGTAATAATAAAAATAATGATGACGATGATGATAAGAGATTACTTCACCGGTAGCGATGAAAATGAGTGAAAAGAGAACAATATTAAATGTAGAGAGAAAAAACAAACTAAGGTACGTATAATATGGAAGTAATAATAACAATAATAATGATGACGGTGATGGTGATGATAACACACTCTCTCTCTCTCCATTTTCTATTGGAAATAAAGTATTTCACAGCTGAACGAATACTAAAATGCGTTGTTGTTTCTTTTGCTTTTGTTGAGCCATATTATATAAATATATTCCGTCCGCTAGTGCCGATGGACTTGATCAGACATCATCGTAGACTGAGTGAATCTGGCGGAATAATACTGCCTGCAGGAAGGAAGAGCAAGCTATCCATTAATGTAGCATTACATATATTATTATGCTTGTTTCCTTTTTTGTATTCAGTGGTATTGTGTTTGTGTATCTAACATTCACTCTTCCTTCTATCTCGTTTGACTTGGCAGCTTTTAGCATGTATATTCCATTTTTATTTTTATTATGAGAAAAGTAGTGGTAATAACGAGGTGATGGAAACATGTCGGTGGTGTGGTGTCGGAATAACTGACACAAATATGATTGTAATGATGATTATAGGTTGTATTATATACTTTTTTGATCACACACACACAACAACAACAGCAACAACAAAACTAGAACCATTATATTCCTGTCTTACTAACACATAAAAAATATAGCTAACTGTGTTTTGTGTATTATGTGAGTGGTTGATTGCTTTTCATGTAACATTTATTATGTGAATAATGGTGAATATAATCATGTATGTGTGTATATGACTACTAAGATACAACAACACAAAAAGCGAAACATGATGGAAGAGAAAACTAAATATAAAAGAAATGTATGTATGAGAATTTATGTACCTTTTTTGTGTATCATTTTACTTATTTATTTATGGCAGAATATTCAGACCAAATTGTACGTTAGCTTTTTTTTGCATTTGATTCAATAGAAAACTTAGAATGAACAATCCACATTAAACTGCTCTCTGGTCAAACAAGAGAATATAATGACAGAGAGGTCTTCACAGTTAGTTCACTTTTGCAACTCGCTAAAATGTTTTCTCTATTCTTTTTTTCCTTTCATTTCACATTAAACTGCTCTCTGGTCAAACAAGAGAATATAATGACAGAGAGGTCTTCACAGTTAGTTCACTTTTGCAACTCGCTAAAATGTTTTCTC
The DNA here is from genome assembly GCA_027744095.1 of Zhuqinia jingwanae. NCBI lineage: Eukaryota > Metazoa > Arthropoda > Collembola > Entomobryomorpha > Paronellidae > Zhuqinia > Zhuqinia jingwanae. Next base: position 4,108 of record JAHZNC010003370.1, on the reverse strand, counting down.
TATTCTTTTTTTTCCTTTCATTTCATGTCATCAGTCATCGCACACACATGCTTTTAAAAAAAAGTCCAGTTAAAAATCAGGTGAGATATTAGAGTAGAACAAGAGAGAGAACAGAAGAGTAGTAGGGCATGATTTGCAAAAAGGTAATGAATAAATATATAGAACACACACATACAAATGCAAACACGCACAAATAACTTCACACACACACACAAAAGATTACATACAGAACAGTAACAAAGAAATAAAATGTTAGTGAAAAAAATGTTTTTCACAGGAAGAGTTAAACACTTTTTCTGTCCTTTATTTTTCTTCTTGTTATGAAATATTAATAAAATGCGTGAAGAGAAAAACACTCACACAAGTCAACTCTGCTGCTTTGAAAACTGGTGTGTGTGTGTGTGTTCCTTTTTCTATTTACGTACATTTTTTCTGTCCTTTATTTTTCTTCTTGTTATGAAATATTAATAAAATGCGTGAAGAGAAAAACACTCACACAAGTCAACTCTGCTGCTTTGAAAACTGGTGTGTGTGTGTGTTCCTTTTTCTATTTACGTACAGTTGATTGACATTGACATACCCACACACAAATACACAGGAAAAAACCGTGTAATATAAATTATACAACATCCACTTTAAGAGCTACAGCAGTCAAATAGGATGAGAAAAACATTGCAAATGACCGGCATTTTCTTCTTCTTTTTTTACTAAAACCAGTTGATTAGTTCAATGTTCAAGTGTGGAAATGTTTGCTCGAAAAAAGTGCGTGTTTTGTATTTTTTGCTTTGCACTTTTTTAAACGTGTTTTTCTTCTTCGCACTTAAAACAAATGTTTTTGAAGAAAAGATAATTGAATACTTGAAGAAAAAAGTTAATGAGATGAAGATGAGCGGACACACTTTAAGTTAAAATGAAAGAGCACAAAGAAAAAAAATCCATTCCAAAAGATTTAAATTTTTAAATTTCTTGTAACTCTTTCAGTTGCATAGTTGAAATATATTTAACTCCATAATTTTTTCCCTCACACTCGCAGTCACAGTTTAAAAAATAAAAAGAATTAAAAGGTTATTCACTTTCCGTAATCAACTCAAGGTAAACTATAAAAAATGAATTAAAAGTGCGTGTGTATATGTGTTCTTCTTCTCCACCTTCTCTATCCACTTTTGTCAGGTTCGCCCCGAAGGGAAACGGCATATCCATAATATGGGATGCTCAATGTGGGCACATCGAGAATAATTTTTTTCATCCAACAGCCACACATTACACCACCATAGAACCACACACACAACAATTTCTTTTTTGTCGATGCGAGCACGACGACGGACCGGGTTAGTTGCACCAGGAACGAACCGTGTCTCCTGACTAAATGCCGTCTCAAATTTACCAGGCAAAGAAAAACCAGGGAAAAAAAGTCAAGCTTGAGACAAGAGGAGAAAATTTCTCGTTTCAATCTTCACTCTTCCAGTAGTACTACTACTATGTAGAGTAGTAGTGGTAGTAGTCCCCTCTAGTCCATAATATATTTTCAAGTGTATTATGATGTTGGAGAACTGTGTGTATGTGTGTGCACGTAAGCACTACTACTGCTATACATATTATATGTATGCTACAAGAACTTCAACTCGCAAAAGACAAGAATTTATATGAAGCAAAGCACTGATGTTTTTCTGCTAAACGGGTGAAAATCGTAAACTAGTAGTAGCAGCAGCAGAGCTCTCTGCTTCTTGCTTTGGCTTCATGCGCGTTTCCTCTTTTCTCGGCTTCCTTGCTGCTGCTGCTCTTATGTTGGCTTATGGTGGTTTACATAGTTTTTTGGGAAGCTTCTAACCTTTTTTTTCTACTATACAGCTTTACTTTGCTGCTAGTGCTGCTGCTGCTGCTGTTCCCTTCTCGGTTTCCTACCAAATTTTTCTCTCTCTCTCTCTCTTCTACATAATATCGCGCTATTGTACTACTACTCAGCTTATACGTACTTTATTATTATAGGTATGAACACACAACCTGTGCACCGCCACCATCACCACTTTTTTTTATAAGTAAACTATCCGTTTGCATTGGTTTTTCTAAAATACCAAACTTATTCCGTGAAAGTTTTGCATAATATGCAGGCATGCATCATCTATATAATGTATGTATGTACATATATCAAGTAGCAAGTTAAATGGGTATAACATTTTTTTCTCTTGATATTTCTACTACTTATACTACCGCTACTACTACTACTACTACCATCATTGCATAACTATTTACTAGGGAGTTGAGCGATTGCTCTGCAAGAATAGTAAAACATGTTAAATGTTCTGTTGTATTAGGAAATAGCACATATATACACACAGCAGACAAAATGGGTAATAGCCATACCTTCCTTTTTTTATCATCACTACCGCCACCACCACCACAGCCGTGAACAAGCTTCTTTTTTTGAGTGCCTTACATTTTTTTACCTGTAACATTTTTTCCCAATATCTTTTTACCTGTATTACGTAATATGCTTGTGTGCATGTGTGTGTGTGAAAAACGTTGCTGTTTGCAATTCCATTCTGAGCGTTACTCTCTCTCTCTCTCTCTCCCGGTTGTCCTCTGCAGCTATACTCACTCTCCACTCCTTTTTACTCTATTTCTGGAGCATGTTTGTAGCAATTTCCCAAAAGCTAAAAACACCAAGCTTTTCTATATTTTTGTCTTGGTTTTTTTATCAGAAGAGCTTTCTCGCTTTTGCTTTCACGCTTCCATATTATATCATCTTTTTTTTCTAGAGAACCAGAGCAAGTCTTAGCTTTACATTTTTGGGTATATGTATTAATAAAAAACTAGAGATATGTACACACATACACACACTATAGTCATGTGTATACACAAATACCACATCATCCCACTCACACGTTTACTCCTCTCACTCTTATCTACACCTACATATATACATAGACACTTTCTATTATTTTTTGTCTACCAACTTCTGTTACAACCGGAATTTTTTTTCCTACCTGGTCTGACCCGATCCCTTTCTTGAGAAAGCAAAAAAGAGAGAGAGAGAGCACTAAACTCAACAAACAGGTATTACATTATATTTCTGCTTGTCATCCCTAAAGGAAGCAAAAGCAAGCCGACAAATTTTCTCCAAGAAAGGCTGAAAGGGACGGCAGAGTAACTTCAGATATTGTATTGAGAAGAATAAAAAAAACTCTTGGCTCCTCTTGTTTCTCAACTAATTTTATCGTAGACATACGTGCTTGTGTGTGTACTCCTCTCTTAACTGTAAAAAATGCAAGTATTTCTACATAGCCGTGTTGTGGTTTTTGTGATCCTTCATCATCAGGATTCTATATTGTACATGTACATAGTTATGTATGCGTGTATTTTCTGAATGAATATATGTGTTTGTATTTTTGCTGGTTTTTAAATTGGGGGTTTGCTGCTCTCTCTCTCTCTCTCTCTCTCTCTCTCTCTGGTTAGATTGCAAAAAACCGGAGATTTCTTTTCTTTTTCGTACCTATTTTCTGCATGTCAGAACCACGCCGTGGAGAATTATATTGCTGTTTAAATTATTGACGTGAGCGTGTGCTGTTTCAGTATGTATGTATGTATAGGTACATGTATGTGCTTATTTTTTTCTAGCGTATATAGTTATATCAGTCAACATTCCCATTATTGAGATCCTTGTAAAAAAATAATAAAAAGTATTTATTATAAATATAAATACATACATATTCACATGTACAAGTACCGCACACAAACAAGTGCAGAGCTTTCACCTATTTTCTTTTATTTATACGATATACAAATGTACGTCGAGCAAGCCCACGTGTGTAAGTCTTTTGGTTCATATTATGTTTGCATGTGGTTAGTTGGTTAGTATTTGGTTGGTGTTGTTGGTGGTGTAGAGTTTAAAAAAAGTAAACTACAAATTATTACTTGCTTACTATAATAGCCATGTATAGAAGCAAAAATAATTATAGAACATGGAAAGCGAAAAATAGCGAACAAAACGAAAAAGCATAGTTGTTGTTGTTGTTGTTGTTGTACTAGAGTTGTTTGTATTGCAATACATACGACGGACAAACATGCATGTGTGCGTCAAGTCAATTCTTTAACCGTATTTTTTTACGCA
>JAHZNC010003369.1:0-10053 GCA_027744095.1 Zhuqinia jingwanae | reverse complement strand
TTTTTTAGTAAATTTTGTGAAAAAGTAAAAGTCAAAAATGCACAACAATGGCTTATTCATTTACTTTTACTGAATGCCATTTTTATCTTATCATTAACATTTTTTTTACCACACTGTGTTAACATCAAAGCCAAATAGGAGGACTTTTTTTAAACAAAGTTATTGCGTAACAAGACCGTTATGCTCAAAATGCAGTGAAAAATACACATTCGCTTTTAACAACAAAGCATTTTTTTTAAAGAAAAAATACGGTTTTTACAACAAAAAAATATTACAAAAAGGAAGAAAATATATGGAGGTTTTACTTGATATGTTAGAAATCCCCTGTGTAAGTACAATTTTTGTTGAATGTACACAAAAAAAAATAAAAAAATAAAAAATGGAACTTTATCTCTGGGGGCTAGAATATGTGGGCTTTTTGGGGTTCAGTGGGACAAAAAAGGATGAAAAAATGTATGTGAAAGGCATGCATACAAAAAAGGTGTCAGTTTGTTCAAAATCGAATTGGATACGCTGAAAATACATGCATATTGTTATTATATCATACATATCCCTTTATATACACAAAAAAAAGTCCCAAAGAAATATGTACACACGAAACTATAGCATGTATACGCGTGTACGTGTAGAGTAGAGAGGGATGGATACATATGAAACTGTAAAAAAGGGTCAATTGAGAGAGTATATTAGATTTACATAATATGATGGCACGGCAGCGCTTACACATACAACACTACCTACATACGTACTATATATTTTAGACTTTATGAAAAAAAAAATCGAGGAAAAATGGATTTTCCAGTGGGTTTACTTCATTCTTCCGAACATCAGAAAAAAAGAAAGAGAATGCAAAAAGTTCGAAAGTTTTTTTCTCTTCTTCGTGTGGGGTATTTTGGAGGAAAGAATAAAAGGGGGAAAATCTTTTTCTTTTTTTACTTGTTACATATTTTACACTTTTTTTGTGGTTGGATTCGCTACAACAATGATATTATTATATAAATATGTACACGTGTATATCTATATATATAGTCATGCAACTGTCAGGCTGATTTTGCAAAAATAAAGGAAACGTGGTAAAAAAAAGTAGAAAAATATAGTTTATCTTTAAAACGGAAATCGGATGAAGAAAAAAAGGGTGGCTTTCCTTGCACACATCATTAAGATTTATAGTGAGCAGATTTAGCAAAAAAAAATGGAAATCTGAGGCTAACGCTACATGGGCAGGTAGGTATAGGTATACCTTAACATAATAAAAACCTACATCCCAACGTTGGTTTCATCTTCACCCAAGTCATGATCATCATCTTCGCTAAGTATCTAAAAGTTCAGAGAGTACATATTTCTTTGCACACGCCCACTGAAAAAAAAACCTTGCTCGGAAAAAAAAGAAGTCATACAAAACAAAACTAGCATTCTTAAAAATACAGGTAAAAAACCGGGTGCATTTAAATATTCTATAATATTTACAGACAAGCAACATTATTTTATAAACAACCAAACAAAGAGCACAAGTAGTAAATAGTAGTAAAAGTAGTGGTGGTAGTAGTAGTAGTAGTATACACAAAATGGATATATGACGAATTATTATTGAGGTATAAACAAATACAGAAGATTCGTTTCAAAAGTTCACCGTCAAATTGGCCAGCATCACGACTCAAAAATCAAAATGTCTTGATGTCTGGAACTGGAGGAAATTAGTATAATAATGGAGGTCAGTGGTAAGAAGGAAGAGAGTAAGTAGAAACAAATATGTTGTTGGGATAATATATATTTCCTATTATATATACATAAATACACATTCTAGGTATGTATTTTTTTGTTATTGAGTTGAGACGTACAAAAATATACATTACTCAACGGATTATATACATTTTTTTGTGTAGAGTGACTTTTAAAATTAAGTTGGTTTGTTCACAAATAATAAGTATGAATAGTATGTGAAAGCTGAAATACTTTTTTTTAAAGCAAAGTTGCATATAGAAGACTATGTGTTTTTTTAAATATAATTTTAGTTTGATATTTTTAAAGAAAATTAAATTCACTATTGAATTGAAAAACTAATACAAAAAAACAGCTAAAATAATTATAGCTGTGTGATAATAATTATTATTCTGCTTTTTATTGTTTGCTTTATTTTTGGACAGAGCACAGGTGCAACTTAGGTAGATTATTTACGATTTTTTTGGTTGCTTACCTTGCACTTCTAGTTTAGCAGAGTAATGGGTTTGGGAAGCAGGATTGAAAGCAAGACAAGTGTAGGTCCCCGCATGTTCAGCGGACAGTGAGGAAAATCGGAGAAGGGTTGAGTAGGGGTCAAGGGTGGAAATCTCGATGTTACTTGTCCAAGGATCATCTTTAGTTAGTTGTTTCTCATCTTTGTACCAGGTAAACTGAAGAGGCAAGTCTCCTTGTGATACACCACACACCAGCCGAGTCATCATATTTTCACGCAGTCCGTCTTGGAATGAGAAGGGTTCTATCTTTGGTGGAACTGGAGGATGAATGCGGAGAGGCACAGGCATGAAATCCCCAACAAGCAGGATTAAATTTTTTGGTTGCATTACAGAAAATTTTTTTAAAAAGAAAAAAAACCTTAACTATTCTTATTTTTTTTATCGATGATGAAGGGAAAACACTAATATAACCTCATTTTTTAGTATAGGTATATATTTTCGTATATACTGACCAATATTTGACTTTTTCATTTTTGCTTGATAATCGGGATAGATATACAACATACATATAGTAGCTGACTCCCCTTTGTATATACTATGTGCATAGGTATATCTTGTGTGTGTACACTTTATCTGACCATATTTGTCCGACTGAACCTTTGAACACTCTTTTGTAATAAAATAGTACAGGTTTTCGTTCAGGATTAATGAGTACAAAGATAAACATATAGATAACATATTACACCATTCCGGATTTCAATTCACTGCGGGAGGTTAATAAACCATAAACATACCATGTTTCATTAAAAAGATTTCCAATTAAAAGCATTCATTTGCATAACCTCACATTCGATTCTGACACAATAATAACAAATTTATATGAATATATGTTTTGCATGAAACATTCAATATTTAGCACAGCAATATAAATAAATATATATAATACAGACAAGGTACAAATATCAAGTCATTATTGAACTACTACAGACATAAAAATCTTTTTTGTTGGGTTATAATTGTAAAAGGTACTATAACATATTTCATTCCGCACTTAAAAGTAATTGATAGAAAGAGAGAGCATATAAAAAGAGATGAACAACAACAACAACTATATCTTGTTACATCATCACATCATATGCACAAACTGGATAGAGCCATCATCATGAGTAGTAGTAATAGTAATAATAAAACGTTATTAAATTGTGGAAATTGGCAAAAACCATATATATATATACGTTATATACTCACATGTACAAAATTAGAAAACACAGAGACAGGCAAGAGCAAATAAAATGACAAATTCTCATTTCCGCACATTACCAGAAATACAGCCACTTAACATGTAAATATGTAGTAGAAAACGTTAGAGAGAAAGTAGTTGAGAGATAGAGAGACAGACAGAGAAAGAAAATAGAAAGATGAAACGATTTCACAAGCTTTGTAAAACGTACATAAAGGTTTATATAGTTTGAGAAAGAGAGAGAGAAAAAAATAGGAATGTAGATAGAAACGAAAAGCAAATTATCCCAAAAACCTAGCAAGTTAATGTGGCAAATATTTATGTATGCTCAGTACACATAGGTATTTACGCGCTCACAAAAAAAAATCTTCTCAAGACTGGATTTTGATTACATTTCATACAATATCAACAACCAAATATTATGATATTTTGTGAAGGCATAAATTGTATGCGTACAGAGTTAATAGGTAGTGAAAAAAAGATGCTAAATAATAATTATTATTAATTTATATAGATTATAAATGCACAAAACATATTTATTGAAATAAAAGTTAAAATATTTACGTATCAAAATTGCAACAAAAATAATAATAATAATTGTCATCCACCCACACGCGTCGTCGTACCATAAACAGTGAGATTATGCCTTCGAAAAATTCGTCCAGCAGGTGAGAGTGCACCACAAAAATACTGGCCTGCATGAATCTCGGAAACTTGGTCGATTTTCAACAGGCTCGTAAATGAATCCGTATTAACAATGCTGATGGAACCTTTACTTTTTGTCTCATTTTCTCCAATCATTCTCATTACAATAGGGCGCATTTCACCACCACCAACGGATGTGAGTGCAGATCCCCCGTCCCACGAAGATGGTATTACTGTCCAAGTTAGCTCTAGTGGAGTGTCACCTGAGCTTATTGTACAGACAAGAGTGAGCCGATCTCCTTCCATAATTTGACTGCTTTCCGGAAAGAGTGAGATTCTCAACGGAGCTGCTCTCAATAGTAAACCGATGCGCATAAGTTACATATCAATGATAATAATGACAATAAAAAATATTTTCTATGATCTATGCATAATAGTAATACAACTAGAATATATTATATCACAATAACATCTTTTCAATTTCCCGTTCATTCACCACACACATCCATCCATCCACGCATACACACACACACACTCTCGATCATACAAAAATATTACATAATCACATCATCATCAACATGCACGCAAATCTCTCCCTCGGTTTGAATTTCAAAAAGAAATCGATCGTTATTCAACGCAGTTGGTACTCTGCAGATAGAAATGTCAATATGGCAGACAGACGCATTCACAATATTCACATAAACTTTTACAAATACACCAAAGAAATAGCAGAGGTATAATAATTTCAATGAGAGATATATATGTAAAATAGAAAGAAAGAGATTTCTCCCATTGTTTTTTTTTATCCTAAGTGCAATCATTATTATTGAGCTGCTAGAATTCCCATAATGATGATGATGATCGCAATCATCATCACTTTTACTTATGCATGAGCGAGAAAATAAAAAAAACGACAATACTACTAACTTGGAAAAACGTTTTTTTATTATCTCACTTTCCCCACTCTCTACACACTTTTTTGCGTGGTAGTATAGCTAACATAAAAGCATATAATAATAATTCACTAGACAATTTTCATTAAGAATCTGTTTAAAGCTGCAAATGAGATGATTTTCATAATCCCACGTTTTTCTTTTGCCATCCTTTCTTTTTTATTATAACTACATACCTACCTACCTACATTATATATATATATATCTAATGTACATGTGCCGCTATTTACATACACACAAACACAAGAAAACTTTGGTGTGAACTGTGCATATGCTCCCTTCCCACATTTATTCTTCCCAACACATATGCCATTATTATGCCTTCTTCTTCTGCGTCGACATCATCAACCTTTTTTTATTACTTCGCAATGCACACACTGTCGCTGCTGTTGAACAACTCTTGTGCTCTAAATTTTATCGATAATATGTTATCATCATCCATATCCTAGCAGGATTTACAGTGTGTGTGATAGTGTGATGGTATTCCCTGATAAAATATTCTGTTTGAGTATTGCCCATAACTTTTAATCACTATACTACTCCAACAAAAAAGTATCACAAACGGAGTAGTAGGCAACGCCAATCGTCCCTACTATGCTCAACACTCAATAATAATATATACCAAGAGCATATCATATTCCGTCCTATGCTTTGCAAGTTACTCTTTACATGTCATGCCTAACTAACCTCATTATACGTTCTTAAAAATTATTGAATGAATGGTGAATATTATGATGGAGCAAATTATAGTGAAAGTATGCAACATTATTATTATACTACTGCTACTACTCCTCCTCCTACTATATTTCGTGTAGTACGTGTTTACTATCATTAGTATAGAATCAAATAGATGGGACTTTGTGTGCATTTTCACTGCTGAATGCTACTAAAGATTTTACCATGCCATGTATATGGTGGCTCAGGTCACACACGTAAAAATGTTTTGTCTCTAACGCTTTTTCTGCTGCAATGAAAACTGTTTAAAGTACGCAATAGTATTTAGTAGCCATTATCAATATTACGTATCCCTATCGGCATTCTGCAACATGCCAAAATGTGTAACATTATTTAGAAAATCTACAGTAATCCAATGTACACATTTAATTTAACCAGTCGTTTCTATGCGTCTGGTGAAAACTACGGCACGGCGATAGTTTGTACTTTGTACTCCTTTCTCTCTTTTTTTTTGCCGCATGAGTCATGTATATTTTTTTTGGATATGGAAACACATAGAGAGAGCCTTGTACTTATTGTATCTATCTCCCCATTGCAAAATATGTTTTCTCTCACAAAAATCGTTCTCTTTTCTAATCGCATCTACGCATGCATGTGAGACATGAGAGGGGAAAGAGAGAGAGAGAGAATGAGTGAGGATAGCAAGAAAACAGCTCATTTATGGTAAATTTGGTAAAAATATTCAGCACATTTCCACACGTGGGTATACATATATATGCATATGCTATAGCATCATCATCCTCCTCACAAAGAAAATATTATATTCCAAATTCTCACAATATTATATGTACGTACCTTCTCTTTTTTCGTCTTTTTTTAAAACGTACAGATATACAAAAAACTGTGTGTGTGTGTGTGTTAGTCTGTTTGAGATGCTTGTTTTTTTAAGTATAGCTGCTGCATCAAAGAAGAAACAGGAATTTTTACGAGTTCGTATGGGAACTTTCATTCGAGGAGATGCTTAGAAAAAAAAACTCAACCTTATACTTTTGCTATCAGTAAAACAACGAGACTTTCTCTTTCTCCTTGCATATTTGTCCCAAACGTACCTATATTTTTTGCTATGCCTGACTTAGTAAAAACTTTTAGGTTTCCGCCTTGAGTATACACACACAGAGAGAGTATCATTAATTTTTTTCTTGGTTATCTACTATTTTTATCAAATTGTCCTACTACCACTACTAATAATGTATCCCACGATCAGGGTCACATGAAAAAAAAACTCTACAAAACATACGAGAAAAAAATCGCATCTTTCCCTTCCAGACACACACATATACACATTTTTAATTCAGTAGAGTACAGGCATAAAGTAGTAGGCAGACAAAGTTTTGTGCAATTGTAATATATATTGACAAAGTAATTATACAAACCTCATCAGGGTCACAACCATTAAAAATGTGTGTGTTTGTATGTATGTATATACATAAATACATACATACATACAAACACACACACATGGCTTTTGTGCAACGCAAATGAAAGCAAACACCATAAACCGAGTGTTAAACATGTTGTTTACTTTCCGGTTAATTCTTACTTTTTGTGTGGATTATTTACTAGCTGGCAGCTTCTACAACTACACAGAAGAAAATCTATGTACGCATAATATGTGCATTACATCTGCCTCTCTTATCTTACATTCGTATAGCTTGTATGTGTCGTGTGCCTGCTTGTGTCTACAGCGTCATAAGGGATTTTACGACTTTACACATTGGAGCAAGTATCTGAATGGAATGTGAATTACTGTCAGCGCACCACTTTAGTGCTCCTTCTTACAAACACCATCACTACCACTACCACCACTAGTACTTGTATTACAAGTGGTGGTAATGGTGATGATGTTCCAGTTATATTGGTGTGTAGTACATTTGTGCATGAGAGGAGAAAAAAAGTATTGGTCACACAAAGGTCCCACGAACCATTTATTCTATTTTCATGCTTTAGTATGTACATTATGTGCATGAGAGGAGAAAAAAAGTATTGGTCACACAAAGGTCCCACGAACCATTTATTCTATTTTCATGCTTTAGTATGTACACACAGACACACATACTTCCTTACTTATTTGTAAAGAGAGAGAGAGAGAGAGAGTCTAAACATGCTTTCACTTGAAAGCTAAAGAGAAAGTGAGTGAGAGAGAACGGGATGCTCAATATTTAACTTGAAGGAAGTTGAGGCAATACTTCAAGTGTTGTAACAAGAACCGGATGGCCTTTCTTAACACCCTCTTCCCACCTAATGATGCAGCAGTTGTTACTTACCCTTCATCTCAGAAAACATGTCTACTGCGAAGTCAAGTCGTATAAAAAATGTATCAAAAGTTGACGCAACGTATTTCTTCAATATTAGATATATGTACTACAATATGTACAGCTTCTTATCACGATTCGGGGAGATATACCAGATACACAAATGTACATAGGTACCTACTTTTTTATATATCAAGCTGTCCCAAACAGTATAATATTTATGGCTTTTGATATTCACCTCATAATTTTAAACTTTTACAACATATAATGCACCATATGTGGTCATCGTCATGTTATGTTTGTTCATTGAAAAAAGTCAGCCTTTTCCCTTGCCAGAAGATAAAGGCATTATTACTACACGCAGCGGTATATATCTACTGGTCACTTGGCTGGATTAGCATTAGCAGCTATCCAAATACGTTTCGTGGAAGATACAAAGAAGAGTACTATCTAAGTTGTTATAGCCTTCAACAGAAATATCAAGTCACTTTTTATATGCACTGTATATATCTGGTACTTAATATATACGAATTCGTATGTTGTATTTTTTTCCTAGTTACTTCCTGTCCGTTTTGGACTACTACTTGTATATTGCATTTGGCAAATCATCCCATGTCGTCTTCATGAGGTTAAGTTCAACTTACCCACCACATTGACCTGAATTTCCCTTCTTGCAACTCTTCCCTGCATGTTCTCTATGGAGCACCAATATGTTCCTGCATCCGTCTTGTCCACTTGAGAAATTATCAGCGTCCCGTTTGCTGCCACTTTTTTTCGTTGACTCGTTGGAAGCTTTTGACCATCTGTAACCAGTCACAAAAAAACAAGAATAAAAAATTGGAAAAATTGCGAGTAAGAGTAGAACAACTTTTTAACATCATCGTCGTCGTCGAGTAATATGCAGTTTATATGATATCCTCAGTAAAAACTAAAAATCATCATGGTCATCATCAACATGCTTTCAAGTACCTATACATCGCTCAGTAGTATAAGCACATATAAGATTGTTTATTGTAAAGCTCGTCGTAAACTTTTCTTATTGCCTTTAATATTTAATGGGGATAGAAATTGAGAGGAGCGCATATACATACACACAGCATGACGATGATGATATGCTATAGTTAATGTTGCTGTCATAAGTTTTGGTGGAGATGGTCGTCGTGAGTCGAGACATGTGTCTAACAAGAAACAAGAGGAAAATATAATTCCATATTACTTCCGTATAAACAAACATACGCCACATTATAGCACGGATGTACTATGCACCCTTATAAATCCAGCAATTTCAACCATTTTGAACTATTTTGTTGTTGTGATAATGGGTGCTGTTTGCTATATACCAACACACAAATTTCTGTAATTCTTTATTTTGGCTCCTTTATTTTTTCCAGTTATCATATTGCCAACAAAAAAAGTAAAAGTATACAGAGTAGTTGCATATGGTACAAACAAGCAATAATAATAATACAACAAGCAACAAAAAAATCATTTCACATTTTACCGGAAAAAGAATCCATTTTGTTGGCATTTTCATGTCTCCATTATATTGGTCATGGCCAGCATAAAAAGCCACGTGAAATGATACATAACTTGTTTTTTTTTACATAGTGTACACACAATTTCGTCCAAGCTCATCCAATTGCCCTCGAACTCACACCAGAAATTGCACTACTACTGTTCATGGAATATGATAAATAATAAAACATTTTCCAACAAACAGACAAATATCATGTCATTAACGTCACAAGCACAGCACATAAATTTTGTAGGAATCACGATTATAATGACACATGTACCTCATACATATACCTCATACAAATGACATTAAAAAAGATACTACATACATTATAATAGGTATGCGTACAAGAAAATGCAGCAACGTCAGGTTTTTTTTTGTGAAAAGAAAATGCCTCTACCACACCCACCCAACAACCCAACAAAAATCTCTGATTGTGAGTTTTTTACCTTTAAATAATAAGTGCGCTATATGTGAAACAACAAAATGGTCTCCTTTTTAATATAATAATATTACTTGTGTTTATATTACCAGTAGT
>JAHZNC010003368.1:0-10773 GCA_027744095.1 Zhuqinia jingwanae | reverse complement strand
AAATCGTTTTCCAAGTAGACCATAACTATGTCAACCCAATATATATTGAGATTGTCCAGGGTTAGCGATTTAAGTAGGTCATCCGATGATAAAAATCTTATCGCAAGCTCACCAACCTTAGCTAAATTAATTCCCATAGCTAAAATAATGATGGGTTTAATACTAATTGGCAATATGTTTGTAAAATTTGTTTTGACCCACATCTTGTATGCACAGGGATGCATATGGCCCAAGTATAAAAGAGCCCAGCATTTTGAGAATACAGCATCAATACCTATTTCATTCCTGCAAGCAGTTAGGTACTCAAACCGAACCAAAAATGAAGTTGTTTTTGATATTTCTTGGAATACTACAAGTTGCATTGGGGGAATATGCAACAGCTATTAACGGCACAGGTAACAACTTATTTGCCACTTTGCATTTTAAATGCTATTTTGTAATCATGTTTTTTATTGAAATTTTTGTATAGATAAAACTTTCAATCCGTTGGTTTATGTGGCATCAGCAGATGGGAAGACATTCTTCATGGATACACTTGAAGCGGTAATTTTAAATATGTTTGAAATTTTTTGTTGCAGAGTTGGAGCGAGGCATCCGCCCACGCTCAAGATAGGAACATGCGCTTGGCCAGCATTACTTCAGCAGCGCAATTTGAGGCGTTGGCAAACTCCGTTGTGCCCGATTTTGCTCCTATCGGCCAGGGTAAAACCTAAAAATAATACTTATTTATTTTTCCGTTAGGAACATGCGCTTGGCCAGCATTACTTCAGCAGCGCAATTTGAGGCGTTGGCAAACTCCGTTGTGCCCGATTTTGCTCCTATCGGCCAGGGTAAAACCTAAAAATAATACTTTTTATTTTTCCGTGAGCCCCAGTAAATAGATATGCCATTTTATATGATCATTCTTTTCTATAAAAAAAATTCCAGGTTACTGGATAGGTGGAAGAGATGCGCAGGAAATCCGCCAGTTTAGTTGGGAAGACTCTCGCACACAGCCCGACCAAGAATTTTTGCCCTTTCGAAAAAATTCCTATCCTTACCAGAACTGCATGTTTCTTGAAAGAGGAGCCGCTGGAATGGCAGTCTTGTCCTTTGAGCGATGCTCATACAAGACCAAGTTTATGTTGGTAGAAAATTAATAAAGTTCTGCAACGTAATTAAGCAGATAAACATTTTATCTTGTTCTGTTAAAAAAATTAGTACACATTTAGTCGCAAATTAGTAGCAAATAAAATATCCAATAAAAATTATATTACATGGGGCGGTGTCAAAGTCAAAATTTACATGTTGCTTTCATATAAACATTTTCAATATATTCTGGATGCATAAAAATGTTAGCTTTTGAGCACACGAGCAGTGCTTATCTTATCCGCTTACAAACGAACAAGGTTGGAACAAGTTTAATCTCAGAACAAACAGTTAAGTAAATTATCAGTTTCATGCGTTCGTAATTTCATACCGAAATCACAAGACGCGACGCATATGACGCCATATTGTGTTACAAAATCAACCTTTTCCATTTAATAAAGTTGGCTCCACCTTATCATGTGCATTGCCTAAAATAAATATTCAAACGCAACACGTTTACAAGCTGTCTCAGTAACAGTTCGCCTGCACAAGCTGATGTATTAGTTTTTCTTTTCCCTCTCGTTACCTAACAACAACTGCTCAGCCAAATAGCATATTATTTAGGAATGGAAAAAGTCAAGTTAAAAGTGAACGGGCCAAAGTCGCTAATTAAGAAACCGGTTACAGTGGTCGCTGAGCAAAAATGGACTTGGCACTATTTGCTATCAAGTACATTGAGACTTAAGGTACATATATAAGCACAGGCAACTTTTATTTTGATAAATGATTTTTTTTTTAAATAAATATAATGTCAAGTGTTATTATTTCTGTGTTTAATAGAAGCTCAACATGCACCCTGGGCTGTTTGTTTGCTCCACGACATACACACCAACCAAACCAAAAGCTGGCAAGGGATGGCGGGCCGAGCTTAAGGATCCGGTTGGATAATTTAAACGATTACTTGAATCCATTTAAATTCTTGACCACTGACCACTTGTCTGAAATTATCCCAATTTATATTTTCAAAGATCCGGAGAGATGACCAATTCAATTCTTCGGAAAGGACGTACACTGTACGTCTGATATCACCCAAGAATTCAAGCCAACGAGCATCACCAACCGCAAGTTATCCATTTGTACAAAATAAATACTTTGTCTATTGATTTAAAAAACAATAATTGTTCAAATTGGAAAGCAGAAACAGTCCAAACCAAGATTAACTGAGGGTAACCAAGGGGATTCCAATGAACCCCGAGCTGGGACTTCTGCATCCTTTCAAATAATTAACAGAACAGGAAGAAGATCCACTAGACCAGTCCTTCAACTTTTTCCAGCCGTATCCATGACACGAACAAGGATACAGTTTGAAGGCCTGGAAGAGTCCAATGCAAATGCGTTTGATGGGCCAGCAGAAGTTAACTTGGGTAGAGAGGAAAATGTGGATGGTGTGGAGCAAAATGATGATGACAGTTCGAGTCAAGCCACTTGTGGGACTGCTATTGCAGCCGATCTGCAAGATGAGGGTATCCCAGAAAACGTTGTCATCAAACAAAATGTTGAAAAGAAGACAAAGGAAACGGATAATGATGTTGTAAGTTCTATGACTCAATTGACTAAATATATATTTTTATTTCGTAACTAATTTTTTGAGCATTAAATATTTTTTACATGTTAAAATCTGTAGATGCTTCGTGTTTGGAAGGAGCTAGTCGCTCTAAAAAGCAAGCCTTCCTGGTTGAGAATTTCCCAAAGGGCACCAAACACACTTCATTATTTACGTCATATCTTTGACATATAAATATTTATTTATGTGAATGTGAAAATTATTGCTTGTAGAAGTGTGTGTAGAACCACATAATAAATCAGAGTAAAGTAGACACTTTTTTTCAATGTTTTTAAATGATTTAATGTGCGCCACCATGCATTTACAGATTAGTAGCAATATCAGAGGAATATGTCGACGTAGGAAAAAGGAAACGCAGATTGTAGGCCTTATCATTCCGCTAATCTTGTTTTTTATGGCTATCAATCAAATTTGATGAGCTCATATGATGATGTCCACATTAAATATGCTATTTTATTTATTGTTGATTGAGAGTTGAAGTCGTTTCATTAGTTTTCCACAAAATTATTATTATTCATAGACAATTCTCCCATTTTCCTTGTACGGTTTCCTAACCTAATTTATTATTTTATTTTTATCCCCATTGACATTCGACGTCTAGCCACTATACCTCAACCTGTCTTCTCATAAATTACTCCAAATTGTTTCATCATAATACATTTTTCCCTATCAACAAGAACCACAGTATCCATCGACTCAGAATTATATAAAAATTATTACTGCAAGTTTTCATTCCATTTACTTTAGTACATAAACTTGTGTGAGTGTAATAATCGTCGTATGACAGTGAGCTGAGTGATCTCGTTAATAAAACTATACCTTTTAAAATTGAAATTAAACGGGCAATAATATTATACCTTTCATTTATAATTTCTCGTATTTGAAGCTAAAGCAGTTGAAATTATCAAAACTGCCATGAAGATTTGGTCTGTGATACTTTACTGCAGTTTTTTGGTGGCAGTGGAAACAGCGGCTAGAAGAAAGGTAAAATGAGTTTGTATTTAATTTTTAATGAAATTTATTTTGAAATAATAATTATAGTAGATATACTTGTTTATTATTTGCGTTTTCTAATTGCAATGACCACAAGGTTAAAAAGGATGTCGACGCTAAATTTAGGGATTTTCTTTCAAAGAAAATGGAAAAGTAAGGAGAATGGATAAGAAGCAACAACCAGGATCCCACACCACCATTTCAGGATGACCTAGTGCTGGCTGAAGACAAAGCTACTCAATGGAGGCTCACATGCGGTATCAAGTATGTTCAAGTAGTTCAGAAGAAGAATTGACAGTGACGAACTTTGGAGTAACCCCAGAAGGAAGATTTGACATGACACATGGCTGGATTAAATATCGGGCCTTCCTCTCAATGTCCCCCACTATTAAATTTGATGGTATATGGGATGATGATCAGAATGGGCAAGACATAAATAAACACTTTGCAAAAGTTTTGACTGCTTTCATGAAGCTGTATGGTGAGCATCTAAATAATTTAGATCAGCCTGCACATCTTCATCCATCCGAACACCTTTTGGAAAAATATTTGATTGGATCCGTAATTAATGTATGCAGTTGATTTTTGTTTTTTAAAAACAATTTTGTTCATAATGTAGAGAATAATCTCGTCACCATTATTTTTTGTTAGAAAACTTTGGTGTCCGATATTATCATAGAGGACCCACCTCCAAGTTACTTACCAACCCCCAGCACAAGTCCAGGAAGAAGGGTACCTGTCTAAGGCAACCGATTTGGATATACTCATTGATTTTGGCAATATTTTACGAGTGCATTGATAAGTGATGTCAAATTATTTTTTGCATTTCAACATTTAATTATAGGACACATGTGACAATAATATTAATATTCTGTAAAAAGTTTCTTTGTGGCTAATGCGGTGGTTTACCTACTTCCTGGAATAATTTATTTTGGACATGCTTCCGTTGAATTTATACCCAATTAGCCAATGCTCACTTGGAGAGCTAAGATGCTATTGTCTCAATTTAATTGCGCAACAAAATTTGAAGCAAAATGTTAAATTTTAATCTTTGGAAAGTTAACATTTGTAAAGAAAAAACGTCACAGATGGAATGAAAGGTCCAGACACGTTTCGTAGTAAGCGCAAACGTTTGTGTGCTTTCTAAACCGGTTTTGAATCTTCTTCCTATTTATTACGCATCAAGGTTTGACTGCATGACACTGACAAAACTATTACGAAATTGCAACGCACATGTAAGACTGTCAATAAAAACACAGATGGATTGAGAGATCCCGACAAGTTTCGTAGAAAGCATGAACGTTTGTGCGCTTTCTAAACCAGTTTTGAATCTTCTTCCTATTTATTATGCATTAAGGTTGGGTGCATGACACACTGGCAATAGCAACGGACAAATAATACCGTCAATATAACATGTAACAAAGTCAAATTTTGTCAAAATATAAATTATGGTAAAACTGCTGTAAAAACTAAATCGAAAATATAATAAAGTCGAAACGTTGGGCTACATATGATTATTATAAATCACTCACTGTTTTCCCATCTTATTTTAATTTAAAAAAAACTAAATCATTTGGTAATATAATACTGTCAACTTCCCACTTTGGGAGTTCTCAACAAAGGAAATTGTGGACCCCATGTTACCGTCAGTCATGAATGTGAAAATGAAATGAACAAGCATTTTAGAATATTTAGAACTATACTGAATCAGCATTCCTCTGTTCTAAAATGTAAGTTGAGATAATATGCAAATGACAAATATGAAAGAAACTATTTTACATACTGTCCATGCTCCACTTTCATGTTTTGAAAACCAATGGCTTATAATCACAATAAACATGATTTAGGAAATTAAACTGTAAATACTTCATGCACAATTTTTTATTTCAAAAAATTGTGGTTGCCAATAATTGTGGCGTCTAATGAGTTGCGGGTGTGGCACCTAAAATTATTAAAATAATTGTGGATCGGATACTGGCCACAAATTGAGCGGCATGGAATAAAAAATACTGCACCAAAGTATAATGCATCATAATATCAATTTTTGATAAAAATCCTTAGAAAATTTATTTTTTAAGGAAGTCTCTAGTTTGGGTTGCAGGTGATATTGGTGGCCTACAGTATGCGAAGCAAACAATATGTACTCAAATAAATTTGGCCTAATGCTATAGGTAGCCTTAACGACCTATAGCCTCAGTCGGGTGGCCTCCGGGCAACACGTTATTTTACCACATCATTAATCCATTTATATTTTTCACTTCATTCGATACCACCTCAGATTTCTTTCTTTGCATTATTAATTTTCAAAACGCTCCACGACTTGCGAGCAATGCAGTTATCCATTTTTGTTCCAAGTTGATGGAAATATTTATGATATTCTCCAGTTTTTCCAAGTTTGTAGACAAATACGATGTAGTTTTTTATGCTAGGTCATGGTGGCACCCCTCCGTTGGTGGTAATGGAGGCCAAGTCAAAATCGTGGCCGCAAAGGCACTGGAGTAACGCATTTATTTTTTAATGCTTTAAAAAGTATTATTTAGTTGAAATTTTTAGACCGAAAAAATATTTTTTAATTACATGAAATTATTTTAGGACTTTAATCATTTGGCTTTGATTGTGTTGGTGGATATTATGGTCACCGCTAAATTGTGGTTGCCGTCGTGGATGACAAATGAACATCGGATGCTTTAAGCCTAAAAATATGATACGACGTTGTTTTAAAAAATGTTTCATTTTTTTTTCGTTTCTTAAATTGAATTTAAAAAACCTTATCCCTTAGGCATCGTAATTTTAGCCAATGTGTTGATGTTAACCATTAAAATTGGGCGATAGTTTGAGGAGCACTTTCATTTTATTTCAAGAATAAGTCAACAAAGTTCAATAATGATAAGCCCAAATCAGTTTTTGTGTAGCATTAGTTGTTGTGTTTATCAAGTTATTAGGAGCGCCCACCCGCTGCTGCAGAAGATGAACCTCCAAAACGTCCACCTGCGGCGGCAGCAGCAGCACTACCACCACCTGCAGCGGCTGCAGCAGAACCACCTCGTCCACCTCCAGCGGCAGCAGCAGCACTACCTCCTCCAGCAGCGGCAGAACTACTTCCACCTCCAGCGGCAGCAGCAGCAGAACCACCACTACGACCACCTCCAGCGGCAGCAGCAGCACTGCCTCCTCCAGCAGCAGCTGCCGCAGAACCACCTCCTCCTCCTCGAAACCTTCTTTCACGATAGTGACTCCCGTTTCCTACATTTTATAAATGTCATTTTATTTTTTGTAATAATATTTTTGCTACACATTTAAGAATTCAAGCAAAATATTGATGCCTTACCATTCCTAACTCCATTCAAGACAGATGCTGGTACAAGTGACGATTTATTTTGTGGCTGGGTGGCTTGTTGTGGGTTGCCAGTCGAATTGACTGGGGCCGGCGAATCAACAGCGGATATGATGGTAGTCATCTCGCATACAACAGCCACAACCAAAACGAGGGTTGGGAAGAAAATTGAGAATTTTTTAAATTCCATTTTAGCTTTCAGAAAAAGTAAATGAAGACAAAATTATATATTTTTTTGTTCTGAGCTGAAGCTAGTGAAACTGATAATCTTTGGGCTGTTGAGCTCGGCTTTTATACTCCCATTTTTTAGATTTTTTAGAAAAATGATTACGCGTACATGTGTAAGTATTTTATGTGAATTTTGTTTCATGTGGTAAATTAAATGGAAATATGACATTAAAATATCATTTATGTTTTCTTGTAAAATGGGTTTATGAGATGAGATGAGAAATATGATCACAACCCACCATATGCCCTGGCGCTAATTGAAGGTAAAATACGTGGCCAACCCACTCATGTAATTAGGTTTATCTCTCTGACCAAATGAGTTCTAGGGAAGCAGAAGCGAGCTGATTTGTTTCATTCGACGCAAGCATGGCTGTTTTCTTCGTTACGTTGATTATTCCTCCTTCACTATTTTGAAGAAGAAAAAAACGAAATTCATCCAATCAAGTAGAATGGATGGAATTAAAAATAATTATCCTGAATTTCCCTCTGACGTCATGTAAGCATCCTACCAATTATCAGTGGTAATGGAATGTGGTAATTAGTCCACATTAACGTCGTAGATGAAAGTTTGATGGAATGTGGAGTGTATTTCAAATTAAGACAAAAAATTAAAACCATGTTACATGATAGGATTTATTTTTATTTTTCAAATACAACATATTATGATTTTTAAACTGTCTACGTAATTGCTGTAATTAGTGATGATTTGTAAGAAATTTATTGGAATATATTAGAGTTTTCGCATTTGTGATTATGCTTACGAGCTTTTACTATTAAAAAGTGGGTATCCTACTAAAAAGCACACACCCATATTTTTCAAACCCCTACTTTTTTATTTTTTAAATTGATGAAATTTAATACGCTGATTACGAATATATAGTCGAAATCGACGAATCAGCTTTCGCTACTTCTATACATTGGTTTTTCCGGTTTATTATGACAGCGAAACTTTAAGGTGCATTCAAAATGCTTCCACAATCTGCAAAGGTCACTTGTTCAAAATATTTATTCCTTTTTCTATGTCATATGCATCCTATGCCTATCTTGTTGGCTATCATCCAAATTATTTGTTATCATCTGTCATCAACATTATCATCCCCACAATAAGAATCACTTTTTTGCCTGTGTATGAATTGCACTAACTCTCATAATAATAGCTCTTATATAAAAGCGAGTTACGACTAACGTACGTACATACGTACGTACGGTGGCCTCACCTTTTGAGCACCAAACTTAAAGGACCATTTAAAGGTTGGTCAGGCGACCCCTGCAAACCAGACATTTGGTTACTAGAACCTGAATAATTGGTTTTGGTATTGAGATCGTCGTGGGACACCTCTGAACCAGACCTTTGCAGAATTGTAATATCTGATTTTGATTTAGATAAAAATAATACTTTGAATATTTTATAGCAAGCTATTGACGGACGAACAAAACCAATATCAGATATTGATAAATAAAGGTCTGCCTCACGAGGGTCACCTGAAGATCTCAATATCAATATCTGATATTAGGGTTCTGGTAACCAAAGGTCTGACTCACAGGTGTCACCTGACCATCTTTTAAACCAAAATGGGCACATGTGACCCAGACATTGGGATATTGACACATTTGAGTCAGACCTTTGGTTACCAGAACTTGAATATCTGATATTGGAGATCTGATATGGATATTGAGATCATCGTGTGACACCTGTGAACCAGACCTCAGGCAACCAGAACCTGAATATCTGATGTTGGTATTGAGATCGTCAGGTAACCCCCATGAACCAGACATTTGGCTACCAGAACATGAATAATTGGTATTGGTATTGAGATCTTCAGGTGACGCCTGTGAGTCAGACCTTTGGTCACCAGAACCTGAATGTCTTATATAGGTATTTAGTTCGTTACGTGACGCCTGCAAACCAGACATTTTGTTACCAGAAGCTGGATATTTGATGTAGATATTAAGATCGACAGGTGACACATATGAAATAGGCATTTGGTTGCCAAAACCTGAATATCTGATATAGATACATATTGAGATCGTCAGGTGACACCTATAAAAAAAAGTATTTTAACTTCAAAATGAGAAATATTAACATATTAACGTACTCGCTGACCTTAAACTCAATTGCTATTTTATTAGCTTCAGATTTATTTGTAACCACCATTGAAAGTTATCTTTTATCAAATGATGTACAGTAAGCAATCCATGTTGACTTTTCTGAAACAAGAAATCAAAGACATCAATGATGGTTCATATATAGCATAGCACAACAAACAAGAGTGCAAATAAACTTACAAGACGGTACAAAACAATTCTAGTAAAAACCAGATTTTTACTTTTTATTTTGTTTTGCCTATAATTTTATTACATATTTAAAAACAAAATTAGTATTAAAGATAATTGGAACAAAAAGGGTCAACTTGAAATAAAAAACAGGAGGCGTCTTTTGAGAGGATGATAAAAGTATGCCCGAGCACGTGGCCCGTACAACTTTATATGTATATATTATTGTGTTCAATTTGGCCCTCACTTTGTCCGCTTCAATTGGGGCAATGCGGTTTTGGAAATTCTGTCAGGGCTCCATTGAATTTAATAAAAAGCTCCATATAAAAACGAACATTGATATTGCAAGATTGGTTCAATCCGGACAACTTGTACAATTTTTCGTAGAAACTCTTAATGACGAGATGGCTCTCTTAATGGCTGAAAAAATATTTTTTTCATTAAAGCCAATTAGGCAAAAGGAGAGATAAAACATAATGACATGCCTAACGTCATGGACCACGTTTTCTGACTTTCAATTAGCTCAAGCTCAAGCTCATTTTACCTGGAAAACACAATTGGACTTAAATGGCATTTCTTTGTTAATTTGATGAGTAGCACATTTTTCACGGAAGCCAATTACAAATGTAAAGAAAAATGCACTTGTGACGTTATATTTTTCAAATATAATTTTCTTTTTATTTGCATCATGAAAGAAATGTCAGAGTATAAAAGTCAAACGCAAAAGCCTAATGATTATCAGTTACATCTCAGAACAAACAAAAAATTCCTCCTAATTGATCTTAAAAAATTATTACCTAAAAGTAAAAATGGAATTAAAAAACTTGTCAATTTTCTTGCCAACCATCGGCTTGGTTACAGCTGTTGTTGTGTGCCAGATGAGTGCAACCTTACCTGCTGTTCATTCGCTTGACACATCCAATTTGACCAGCAGCCCACAACAAGCCACCCAGCCACAAAATAAGTCCTCAGGTGTACCAGCATCCAATACTACTTTAGAAGTTGTGAGGAGTAGTGGTAAAAAGCCAGAAATACTTGACTTATTGATATGTAGTGGTTGAAATTATTGCTAAAAGTAAACAAATTGTGAAATTATAGGAAACGGGAGTCCCCCCAGCGAAAAAAAGGAACGTGGGGTAGGCATCTATGCTGTAGGTGGGCATGGCGAGGGTGGTGCCCTAGCTGCTGTTGGTGGGAGTGGTGGTGGTGGTGCCCCAGCTGCTGTAGGTGGGAGTGGGGGTGGTGCTGCAGC
>JAHZNC010003367.1:0-20972 GCA_027744095.1 Zhuqinia jingwanae | reverse complement strand
CATGTCAAAGTAACATTATGTTATAAAACTTAAAATATTTCACATTTAAAACTAAAAGGAAAATTTGAATCAAAATGAGGAGTTGGATAAAGACTACTGGTAATTAAATTAAGTAAGTAAGGACAATTACGCTTGTGACTTTATCTAAGTAATGTAGCACTAGATGGATATAATCTTGTATCAAGAGAAATCTCACAAAATCTAGCTTATAACGTAACAACGTTGATCTTAGACAATTTTACAAGAAAATTTATTTAAACTTTAACTAAAAAGAATATAATACTAAGGGGAAATGCTGCCTGTGTTATAGGAACCCCTCCTCCCTCTCAATCTTTGGAGGAAATATTTTATTTATATTAATTTAGTGTGTTACGCTACATGTTGTAACCTTTTTTGTGAAATGTGCAATAAATATCCCGTTCTTCTACTAAAAAGATGCTTTTATATTTTGTCAGGGTTGCGGATATTTAAAAAAAAATTATTTACGTATTTAGAAAATGTATATATGTACATATTATTTCCAGAAATTCCGATTCATTGTTCGGCAAACATTTCTAAAGCATACTGTATGACATTGTTCATATTAGAATTATAGAAATAGATAAGAATTATTTATACTCAGACGAAAACAACAAGATTTAAACAATGTTTTTATTTTTTCAGATTATGTTCCTTTAATCCTTGTTTTGTCCATGTTATCAGTATGTAAGGAACATCCTGATTTTCCAATTGCAATCAAGCACACAGTGGCATCCGCGACATTAACCCCTCAATACCAGATCTTTGAGTGTTATTTTTTTTTGTAAATCAGAGTCATCTTATTTTTCCTGCTAAACCTTTTATTCAGAAAACAAACTAAAAATTTCTTGATAGGAAAACCATTAATTTTCCTGTTCTAACCTTCAACCAAGACACTTTTGGTTACACACCACAGGTAAAAGAGAAATGAATATTGTTCCCGTCTGTATTTTTCTCCCCAACTGTTGGCAAAGCCAAAGAAAATGTACACAAGAAAAAAATGCATTCCTTTATCAGGCTTGTAGTTTCTGCCTTCGTTTTAAATAAATAAAAACAACCGAAATATCAAAGAAGCGAAAGCTCAAAATAATACGACTCATCTCCGAATCCTCCCATGAAATTTTACTCCAGCATCCTGTTTTTTAGTCAATGTAAATGCTTTTAACGAGCTTTCGCCATAGCCAACTTTATAACTTTGATTGATTCAACTGAAAAGGACAGACAAACATGAAAAAACATCAAGCTGTATCTTTTTTTACACTACTTAATAAACCATAATAAATACCTATATCGGTTTTTAGATAAAATACTTAAGGTACTCTGAGTTTTAGACGAGAATGAAATTATTTTGAAAATACGCTGCCACCACCACCACCACCACCGGTTAATACCACTACTACTACTTTACCAAAAGGGAAATGCCAGTAAAAATGAAACTATGTTTGCACCACGTCGTATACCGCAACCGCAAAACAACAATGCCTAAACGAGAAATAAATAACAACCCTTTGGGTTCTCCAATAATACCGCATCATCATCATTGCAAAGTCAATAGATGATCGTCCTTTTTAGAGGTCTCTTTCACCATCACCATTCGCTCTCACCACCGCACCATCAAAAAAAAGACCCATGCCATAATCATTACACGTGAATTTATGTTTTTGTTTGTGTGCTATTTGCTTTGTATTTGTTTTTTTGCACTATATATACAAATCCTTGTTTGTGCTTAAGTGAATTGTGTGTACTGAACAGGGAGCACATCAGCATCAGCATTATTGACCTTTTCAATGGCAAAATCAACTGAAAATAAAATAAAAGTTCATATGAGTTTAATTCAAATTCTTTCATGGTTATTGTTTGGGTATGTACATATAAATGCGCGTATATTAAAATGTCATTTTTTTTTCTCGGCTTGCTACCAAAATTGCTTTGATGCCAATCTGATAGATGTCGAAACGTACTACTGAGAACACCGACTGGCGTACAAACAGAAATAAAGCGGAGAAAGAATGGATGTAAAAATTACGAAAGCTCGCACGCAATATATCAACAATGTATGTTCTTGTGAAGTTACTGCTGGCGAGTAAAATAGGAATGCGACATATTAAAAAAGGCATGCATATTTGCAGTCAATTAGATTCGTGTTGGATTTTGCAGTGAAAAGATGACGGGGTTAAATGCGCTTGGTTAAAAGCTGATGTTGCGTTGTGTTGGTAAAATGAAAATTTCTGTAACCAAATGGACCAATTATTGGTTGTTGTACAACTTTTCCTGTTGTGGTCGAACAGGAACGAAACGTGATTTAAAAAATTCAATTTTCTCCACTTTTAAAGAAAATAAGAGGAAAGTGCATGAACTATGACCAGTACATACATATTATACTACAAAGCTAATATATTATGCTTGTTAAAATTTTAGCAATTTAAATGCCTACAAATATTTTTCTCAACTCATTTGCGTTTCTAAACGCATATAGGTAGACTGACCATTATGGACGCATTAAACTATAACTGTTTTAAAATAGCCTTGATTTGACTGTTAAGGTGTTACCTTATTAAAAAAAAAAGATGTGTACAATTTTTATCTACAATAATTATAAGTTACATGGCACAGGCATCAGTTTAAAATCCATCCGTCGTCTCGTCCCGTATCATCAATTTCACAGCAAAGTAAAAAAAAATTGAAAAAAAATCATACTCACCATTTTTTCAAGCTTTCAACTTTATTTGTTGTCTGTGTGTGCATGTGTGGGGTAAAGATTTGTAACAGAGAGTGAAATGGATAGTGCACGTACTACAGAGATTTCTTTTTAAAACCGGTCCTTTTTTATTATAACAAGCACAAGAGAGAAACAGTTAAAAGTATGAAGGTATACACGACATATCATCATCACCATATATCCCTATATTGAGAAGCCGCATACCATCACCACCACCACCACCATCATTATCATCATCATCTCAATGCACCTTTTTTTATAAGACATATACGCACACTAAACATGCATAATCTGACGATATGATGAATGTTTTGTGAGTGAGAAATGATGAATGTGGAAGAACCATTTATTTTCCAAACTAAGAAGTCAACATTGACGTTTAAAAGAGAGAGAGAAAAAAGAAGATTTTTTTCCCTCTCCTCTTCTTCGCACTACACTTCTTTATAATTTCAAAGTATGCCATAATATATGAGTTATTACTGTTATTATTACAATAACAAGAGAAACGCTTTTGATGTTTGTTACGTCGACGAACCTAAAGGGAAGATACACAATGCAATATACTATGAAATATAATATGCGTACGTAAGGATATAATGGTACCTATATGAAAAACCATATATACATACACGAAATTCATATTACAGTTGAATGGGATATGAGTACAAGGTAAGTAGTAAAAATGGGATATGATTTTGACGGTGCAAAATGCTTCAAAAGTGACGGAAGAAAAAAAAATTAACCACGTTTTTTTCTGTTGTCTATGTTCCTTATTATAGTTCTTTTTGTACTTGTTACAAAAGCCAAAACAGGAGAATTGTGTTAACCATATTCACGTCGCTGACAAAAACACAAAAGATACGCACACACACACACACATTCAAACAAAGAAAGAAAGTATAAAAAGTACAAATATCTACGGTTTGAAAATGACTGACTGGTGAAAAAAGTATATACTTATTTTTGGTGAACCAAGAGCCAAAAATGATCGACCGACAGATCTTTTGATAAATAATGATGTTTTTTGTTTGTATGTGTGCGATATGGATATACACACATATTATTTTGGTAAATGTCAAAGTATTTTAGTTTGATGCAACTGAACTTGAAGAAAAGGCAAGTCGTTTTTTAGTAATTTTCTACAATATAAAAAAATATGTACAAAATATATTTTTGCTGGGTTCGCCTTCGTTTCATTCAAATACGTTTAATATAAGCGCATTTTATAGAATTTTATAGTTTGCAGCTATGTATGTATATATGAAGAACTGTCAACATGGATAAATAAAGACATGCCACTTATTTTCGCGTTTTACGTTTCGTTAAAAGCAAATTAAGGCTTAAAAAAGCTGTACAACAACAATAATAATAACATGTACAATAAGCCCGCACAAATTGACGTATGATTCCTGCCCCCTCTATTTATTCATTTGTGTGTATTTTTTGCCATATTTTGTATACGTTGTTATTTCTCCATTAAGGAAGTTAGCAACAGAGAAACAGCTATGATTTTCTTTACACACAAAAATGGCAATTTGAAAATTGCTATTTCCTACTCTGTTGTGAGTTGTAATCATTTTGTGATTTCTGCTATGAATCTGTAATGTGGATGTGGAATATTTATTGTGGCAGTTGTAGATGATATTATTGTGTATTGGATTTTTGGTTAATAAGTAAAACGATGAGAAAAAGGTTAATCTGAGGAGAAAAACCAAAAGTGCTCGGTTTAGCGATAATAGGAGCAGTAGCGACAATACTTGTTGTAACAAATAACCATCCTTTTTCTTGAACGTCATATAATATAAAAGCAATATGACGACATGCAGATGCCGGTTCTTCTATGGATGATGGCGATGATGATGATGATGATTGTGTTTAAATTCTCGTAGACAGGGAAAAGATTGATCGCTCGAGTGAAAATATGAATTCTATCAAATATTTTGACATCCCGGCACCAAAAAAAAAACCTGATTGGTTTTAAAAGATCCTTTTTCCTAGCGATTTCCTGTGATAATAATAAATGTGAGAGCTATTGGATCCATGCGAAGAAGGAGTGATC
Organism: Zhuqinia jingwanae; assembly: GCA_027744095.1. NCBI lineage: Eukaryota > Metazoa > Arthropoda > Collembola > Entomobryomorpha > Paronellidae > Zhuqinia > Zhuqinia jingwanae. The sequence continues at coordinate 16,176 of JAHZNC010003367.1, read as the reverse complement.
CTTGTGTAAGAAGAAGAAGAAGCAGAAGAAGCCACTTCAAGACAGAAACTGAAGACTTGTCAAACAAAATATTATGCTCCATCTTTAGGAAGTACCCTTCTTCATTTCATATTATCTTGTTTCTTTGGAAGCAGGCAGGGCAGAAGAAAAAAAGAAGCTGTTTCTTCTCAGTGGCTATGTAGCTTACGACAAGACCTTTATGAAAATAATAAAAACGACTTGTGAGCTTGTTTGCAAGTCAAAATATTGAAAAAAAATGTGTCGATATTTTGAGTGATGGATAGTCATAATTGAATATGAAATTTATTATGCTTTGCCTACACCATATACCACTATCAACTATACTTGCATGATTTTTTTTCTGGTAAGAATTTTTTGTTGGTTTACAACCTAAAATGCTAATATCTAAATACATGGTTTGCCGCTTGCACTTCTCTAAAAAATAAAGATCAAAATTATTGTGTTGCGAAAACCAAACTAATAATGTCAGGATAATGTTTAAAAAAAATGTGAGCGAGCATCAAATAAGAAGATAGTTTATTTAGTTGTATGTGTTTTTTCTCTCAAGTTCAAACACATCTATTCATTCTCCGCTGCTGCTGATGCTGCTGGCTGACTATAATTAGACTTGTTAAGTAGAAACCATTAAAAATGATGCATTGATGCGGTTGACAGACAAGCGTGTTGTAAACAGTCGTTGGAAGTGATATGCATCCATCACTGAAATTAGATGAAAAAAAAACTAAACTAAACTGAGCATGAAAATACTACGTAACTCAATTTATACACTCCTTGGCATCAGCTTTATACGTGGCTTATTTACTCTTATGGCGATATATATGTAATTAAGATGCATGCATGTATGATATGTATTTAGTCTAGTTGTTTGTGATGATGAAAAGACGGGAGACCTCCAAGAATTTATTTTTTTTAATGCAACTTTTTGAGGTTTGATAAGGAAAGTGGAAAATTGGATTACTCTTGTCACCTTAAATAAGTTGCCATCTTCTCCGGTTGGGAAGTGTATTAGTGCTGAATTAATTTTCAATTTTAGAAAAGAAATTACGTATTTTTACATTTTTACATTTATTTGTGTGGAATGGATCAAGTTTTAAAGAAACGAATAGCCAATTTGAAAATGGAAATTCTGCTTAAATGTGATGTATGCTTTGAACATGTACATATAATATATATATTTGACATTTTTACATTTATTTGTGTGGAATGGATCAAGTTTTAAAGAAACGAATAGCCAATTTGAAAATGGAAATTCTGCTTAAATGTGATGTATGCTTTGAACATGTATAATATATATATATTATGTAGTGGGATGGATGACCAAACTTTGAAATCATGGTTTTTTCCCTTTTCCCATTTGTGAAATATAGTTGTTGCATTTATTTAAATGATAGAAGAAAAAAGTGGATGGAAATGGGTTTTACGGTGATGCCGACGACGATAAGTTATAAAGGTTCCTGGTGTACTAATAGATATGTTTGCACCTCTGGTTTGTCCAGTGAGATTTTTTTAAACACACTAACTAATTAAAGTACATGCTCCAAAACGCTTTTTAATTATGTCCTAAACTGTCATCCGACTCATAATTTTACATATTACAATAATTAAAACACATACAATTTACATTAAATTTATGCATCACAACAAATATGGAGAAAGATATTTTCATAATGCTTCTTACGGAGGCTATGGTGCAACGTTTGCAAGTTAACCCACACAACGTACAATTCGATCTTTGACGTAGTGGTAATTTTAAAAGAACATTTTTTTTTCAAACGGCGTCTATGTATGTGTATAAAGACAAAAAATGCATTTTGACTCAATTTTACCACTTTCATTCATTCCTTTCGTTGTTTCGTTCTTCTAATTCTTTTAAATTTCAATAACAAGGGAATTAAAATCAATGGATAATTTTAAAATTGTTAATGTAAATATTGGTCATAACATAACAATCGTCTATTTTGCAGAGATTACAATTGGCATAATTACAAAAGATGTACTTCTTTATTTATAATGCTTGCAACGAGACAATATTTTTTGTTCTGATCCTTAAAGCAACACATCGGAATAATAGAAAATTTGCTGATCAATTTTCTGGCTTTCTGATCAATTCTATATTTTTTTAATCTAAACTCGCTTGAAATTCAGCACATTGAATTATATTGCAATACAGCAGCCATATAAACAATAATTATTATTATATTGTTATTAGTGCTTTGTTTACCTCAATTTTATGTCATTATTATTATTGAAAATGGCATATATTATGTGTGATAAAAAAATTCCACTGTAGTAATAATAATGATCTTCAATCTTCAACACACCATTCCACACATTTAATGGCACACACCTGTGATCATTGTTTCAAGTGAATAGTATAGCATTCCCGCATGCATGCATGATGCTATCATCAACATAATCACAATAATCAAGTCATATATATCCACTTTTCTATTTGATCATCATGATACCTATTGTACATGCTTGACGAACTCGGGGGAATCATGTATGAAATACCAGATCAAAAATACACATTCAAACACCACGAAGTACTCGCCTTTGTAATAATGACAATAATCAAAGCATTATTTTCTTATTGAATCCAAAGGATGTGAGATGAATTTTAAGAGGATATCTTGAGCTGATAGCAAATTGTGTTTCTCTCTTTAAAAAAATAAAAAACAACACACACACACACACACACATACATGTAGAATGACTATTGCAAATTAAGGACACTCGCTACTACCTCCCAAGAAATATATATATTTTATAAAGGTCGATAATATTTGGATCACAAATAGTTTTATGCATAATATATGTATGTGTGCGTGCAGGTATTGTATCTGCCTTCCTTGTAATAATGCCTTGCTTTTAATGGAAAGGAGTGATTGATGGGTGACGCGACATGTGTATACAAAATGCATCCGAATCATCGATAAAAAACATGTACACACACACACACACACACACACACACGATATAAAGCAATATAATATTCAAATCTATACGCCTATTTGATGATGATGCTACAAGTGCGGATCAAGATATTACTATTCAACTTATTTAATGATTCATATCATCATATTATCACATTGTATATTATCTCCTACTATTCCCTTCTTGGCTCAACATACCAAAATGTTTTGCAAAAGAACATGATTGTTTTTTTTATTCAACGTGCCCATCCAAATAAAACAAGTGTTCATATATGTTCATATCTTGGCTTGCTTGCTTTTTCTAGGGTATGTGTATATTGATATGTGTTATTATTGCTCGCAATTTTTAATAAGATTTTCTAGATTTCTACACACTGCACTGCTCACAAGTTACAACACAACGTCGTGCGAAACCGATTTACTACAAAATATTTTATTAGTACAGAACAGATACCAGTCTGTATACAACATCTAGAAAAACAACTAAAAAAATGATAAGATAACCTGTACCAAAAATAACACACGTAAAATGGATATTAGGAACATTTTAAAATGTGCTTACGAAAAAATTAAATGAAATAAGAGGTATAATTTTTATAATCATTGTAAATCACATCTTTGTAAAATTGCTTAACTTTTGGGGTCTTCTTCTTGACCTTACGTAAATGCATTAAATATGTTCGTGTTGTAAATAAAATAAGCTGTATTTCTGTGTGATAAACTTATAGCAGCGGCTTCTCTGATTCCCGTTAAATGTAGCAATTATTTATTAGGTGTATATGATGTACTAGAGTGCTGATCAATTTAGTAAGCACACAAAGAATGGCTAGGTACAACTTTGTTTTTACTTGAATTTCTGCGTTTGTTCAGATTTTTTTTCTTTTTGGCTTGAGTCCAGCAAGTGGTCTAAATTGGATTGAATCAAAGGAAATTAACTGTGATGGTATGCTTGACAAGAGAAAGGATGCGCTTTTTATACTTGTCAAACGTTTTTCAAACTCTTTGACGTTTGTAGTCAGTTGCTTGAAGAAACATGCTTGCTCAGAGTCAGAGAGAGAGAGAGCCAGCACCCATCCGAGTTTCTCCCTCTCTCTCTCTGCTTGAATCTTGAATCTCAAATGAAATGATGAAATACAACCAAGTTTTAATGGAATATTATACTCATTATTATGCTACTGATAAACCACTGTAGAGCTGTAAGAAAGGTCCGGTTTTCTTCAAGATAAAGATGAATCTATACTTGCTTTCGTTTGGTTGGATTAACTAATAGGCTAAAATTAAGATTAAAATTTTGCTATATTCTTTAGTTTTATTTTGTCATTAATGTTATTACAGCCACGTACCATGCAGTTTTTATACCATCGATGAAAAGAAGATTGGCTAAATATAATAATCATTTTTTTTATGACGGGATATACGACGTATGTATGTATGTGATGTTTGTAAATAAATGTGGAGACCGGTTGGGCAGACATAAAATTGAAAATTATATGAGTAGCTGACTCATTTATTACTGGATTGAGCATTTAATGAACTTCCATCCCAGCAGAAAACTTGTATCGATGTTTTTGGCTTGATCTTTTCCCAGCTATTACACAATTTTTTCTCCTCTGTTGTAGCTTTGCATACATGACATAAATTTTAAAGTTTATAATTAAATGGACGTTAGAATCGCTCCCACTCATCACGTCGTAGCGTCTAAGAAAGCCAATCCGTGTACCAAACTGGTCTTTTAAAATTCTACTTTTTTTACCTGCTACTCAAACTCAGAGGCACCATCGCATTTATAGCTGCAAAACTTTATACCTATTTTAATAATACATACGTCCATTTCCTTTATTGAGACAGTATATAAACCCATTACAGTACACACTACTGCCATGATGACGATAAGATGAATTAACTAGATTAGCTGTTGTTGGCTGAGTGAGACTCACCAAAAATGACATTTTACTGATCATGTTATATTTTGAATGCATGTCAAAATCATTACATTTTGGTTGGTAGTTTTTTGTTATACTTGGTGGAGAAATTCTCCTCCAACAGTATTGTTTCCCCCTCAAATCCAGCTCAATGGGCACACATGTATGGACAGCCAATCAGATTACTTTCACACTGACTGCATCACAGGATAAATCCAAGGATTATTATCATCAACATCCCAATACTAATAATAATAATAATAACAACGACTCATATAAAAATATAAAAGCAAAAGAAATCTTTTTTTGTCCGTTCCTCCTGCTGCTGATGATGACGGTAAGATGATGATGATGATGAGGACGGAGGAGCTAGCAATGTAGCTGTTGTCTGCCTGTCAACTCAACTTGGATCAAGTCAACTAGTTGACAATTATTATCATTGTCACATGTCTAAAAAAGCGTCAGTGTTTGACCAGCCAAGCCAGCCCAGAGAACCAAAAAAAGACGATGTCAGCATTAATAGTGGAAGGAAAGACTCACAATCAGTGTGTGTGTGTGTCGCTGCAGCTGAGGTAGAAAGAATACACTATTATATAAATGAAATACAGTATGAAAAAAACCATCCTTGTGTTGAGTCTAGCAGTGCAAGTGTAGATTGATGTCTACTTGCCTGCATGACATGCCAAGATGGTGATCAGCACCATGATAGTGTGCAGTAGAGACTTCAACAGCAGCAGCAGCAGCAGAAAGTAAAAACGGTGACTTGACTCGAGTTAGAGAGAGAGAGAAAAGGATGAGATTAGAGTGCACACTGATGACTGACAACAGAGGATGAATGCAATTAACCCAGAAAATGACTCTTCCAGACGTGAAAAATTACTACTATTATTATTACACTGAATTTCATCATTATTACCCAAATAAAATATATCCTTTGATTGTAAAAAAAAAATATTTCAAAATCGCGCAAAAAACATGCGTATTTAAACACAACAGACAAACAATGATTTCAATATTTTTCAGAATATAATTCTTTTTCTGAATGACTATATTTCATTTTAAACGTCACAATATCCCGTTGAACCGGGCTTATATAAATACAAAAATACTTTTGTATGATGATTATATCATATCTGATAAACAGTCTTTGATAAGTAGTAGTGGTAACATGGATCTTTTCTCTAAAAGTTCTTCTGTAAGCCCCAAAAATTGAAGAAGGGTTTCCTTTTCTTTTACCTTTATATTAACCATACGATATAAATAATGATTTATGGTCGGAAAAGAAACAGGTGGTCCAAAAAAACACCAACAAGGCACTTCTACTACTGCTCTGTGTGGTGTGCTTAGCAAAGAAGATGTAGCTTCTACTTCTCTTCTAAAACTGCTTACCTTCATGTCACATTAATGCATGATTTAGGGAGTAGAAAATACCTACATATATATAATAGATACATAGGTATATGTACTAACTATATGCAGTTCAATCGACAATTTAAATAAATTTGATTTTTAATTCAATTTGAAAACTTTAATTTACATAATAAGATAAACAAAAAAAAACATGGAACAGAGTGCAAGTTTGTTTGCAAAAGGAAGACACAATTGGATTTGGAAAATGAAAAGACCTACAAAACGAGAGGATAGACGGTTGTCAATTAAAACAAGTAGCCGGTATTTTTATCTAGCAAATCTGCTCCAAATAAGAAAAAGAGAGAAGATGATTTTAAATAAAAGCAATCAGCTCAACATTTTTTTATTGATTAAGTTATCAATTTCACTGATAAGAATATTTACATACTTTAAAAGCATATTATTATCATTATTATTAAATTTTACGGGAAAAAGTCATTAAAAACAGGACAAACATAGTTTCTCTATTTCATTACTTGTTTAATCAACAAACAAAAAACCCCACAAAAATCGCAGTTTTACTGCTCAATTCGGTAGGTATTAAAAAAATCGGGATAAAATCTACATATCACAATCTCTACCACCACTAATACTACTACAACTGAACCACACCTGTAAAAAAAACAAATAATATAAATAACATTGTTACCCAATCAAGTAAACACGATGCTTTTCATTATACATCTATCCAACAACATCCTTATTCCTTGCAACTTGTACCACCAACAAGATGATGAATGTCTCTTGTTAGGAGACCTACCTGAAGAAATCACTATACTCTCTTAACAAGAAAAGTTGTAAAACGAATAAGATACTTGTTCTATCATCCGACAAGCCATGTTGTTACATCAATTGCAAAAAAAATCCAATTTATCAACACACATAATTAATTGTGATAAGTATCAAGTTCGCTTTCATCACAAAAACAAGGAGAGAGAGACCTACCGTAAATCGGAGCACACATACATCTATCAATCAAATTCAAATGTATGTAAAAGGTATGTTGTATGCACCTTTTTCCCCACGATCAAATAAATTCAATTCCATTTAAATTTGCATTAAATTACGAGTAATCTTGTAAATAAAATAAAATCCTTTTTTTCTGCCAAATCCTGAGAAAGGTGTGTGTATATGTTGTGTGTTGTGTTTCTGTTTACATTGGATTAACAACATCAAAAAAAACTTCTCTTCTCGGTTGATGATGAATAGTTAGATTATTGCATACCTATTGGTATTTTTTGGTATGTATACATTCCTTCATGTACACAAAAAAGAAATACACAACAGATGTCCAACTCTTTTTTAAATTCTACATCGACAGAAGAGGAGAAGGTTATTCAGCAAGAGAGAAGAAACATCACATTGACGGTAAAAATACGTGATAGTGGAGACGAATAAGAGAAGTATAGGGAAAAAATTAGAGGACGACAACATGGATCGTCTTGTTGTTGTTTGTTGTCCAGCTCGTCAGTCAGTCAAGTGAAGAAGTGGAGAGAAGAATCATCTATTTTTTTTGGTTGTCGGCTCACCCACATCACGTCAACAGACACATATCAAACATCAGATAGTCTGATTTTTCTATCCTCATCATCCCTAGTTGGTATCGAATGAAGAAGAAGAAGAAGAAGAAGAAGGGAGAAAAAATCTATCAGTAAAGTATCATCATCATGATCATCTCCACATACACGTATAGGTATTAATAATGAAAATAAAAAACAGCAGGAAGGTATGACCTGAAAATCTAAAAGTAAGCTATTATGTGTGGTGAAGAAGTTAGTGAGTCGATATAAAAGAGCTCATGTCATGAACAGTTTTAAAATATGATACAAAAAAAGTACACCATTAGCAAGATGTGGATGTATGTACCTACCTATATCATAAAAGTTCATATGCATGCCTAAAAGGTATATTTTTTGTCTATTCTTCTTCTTTTGTGTGCATCCTGCTGGAATTGATGAAATTGGAGAGTTATTTTTTTATTAATTGAGTTATGAATTAGAATTAATTTTTGTTGCTAGGAGTTTGAAAGTTTAAAACTACTTTTAATTCACATTTTTAAACAAATTTTTAATTACGGGAAAATGTATACAAATATAGGTTATTATTGTAATGCAAATTTGTCAAAAATATATTATTTACCTAAATACTTAATAAGTATATAAAAATAATGCACTTATGTTTAATGCTTGAAAATTTGAGTAGCTCATTTATAGGGGCATTGCGAAACTTATTTTACTTCCTAGTTTTACAATCGGTTTGAAGAAACTTTGTCAAGCTGATACCTGCTGCGCAACACTTTGCGTATCTAAATGTGATACTAAATTCGAAGATGTTACATGTACATTATTTTAAAGGAAGAGAGAGTAATCAATTTAATAAAATAAAAATCATCTTATCATCATTTCTACCCAACAAATTTTTGTATATTGCATCATGAAAAGCCCTTTTGTAAGTATAGCACAAGTTGTACATATTATATACAACATGAAGCATCTATGGTAGGCGCAAGATATTGACACATGAATCTTTTCACTAAATTTACGTACTGCCGCACAATACAAGTTATCTTTTGATGGTCAGCGTATGTCATGCCATTTATTTCGCTCCATGCTATATCGGTATATTATCCGATCTATTTATGCTTTAACACGGCCTGCATTTCATTAAAAAATATATTTCATGCAATCCAAAATTGGATCCGATCAGTCTCATGAAATGACATTTTTGATGTTGGACAAATAAATTATAAATCAATTCGATCATGAGCAATATTAATTTGTTACAACACATTATAACACACGGATACACTGGACCTTCCCTCGGAATATGAGCAGGATATTACTATTCATTATATTACCGGCGCATAAATTCCATCATTAGGATATGATGGTAGTAAATGTAAGTGGTCTGTCTACTCATCAAAGTTTACCTTTTTCTTCAGGTTACAAAACCTTGCACACAAATTTACAGAACCAATACTGCACACTGGTGTGTTTTCAACGTCATTTTTAAATACATGACTGTCCTCAAAATCTCAACATTATACCTTGCTTCCCAAAAGCCTGTAATAACAAATTGCTATGTATATAAAGTTGCATTTTTCATTGCTGGAGGATTTTTTATGCATTTCTTAAAATGACTTTATTGAGTATACCTCTTGAACTGCGACGCACACTCACTCAAAATACACTTTTATAGCAAAAATATATATTGTGAAAGTACAATTTGATATCAATCAAAAATTGTTGATTATGATTACATTGTTTGGTGCTTGAAATTTGGGTACAAAACTGTTCTTTAAATTTACTCGTTCCCTTTTCTTTTCTTTTTTGTATAAAAAACTGGGCATGTCGTGTTGACTGCCAGTTTTTTTACCCTATTTTTTTCATTCATTTCCTCCTACCTCTCCAATTTCTCTTTCCCTCTCACTATATTTTTTCTCCATGAAATGTATGAATGTAGATATAAATATAACTAGAGCAGAGTAGTAATAAAACAACAACTAACAATGATCATAACAATAATAATAACAACAACAAGCAGAGAAATAAGTAATGCAAGTTTTTTTTATCAATGCACCATAATCATGCATAAACCTTCTATTTTTGAGAGAGAGAGAGCCCTAGCCCGCCTGCTTTGTTCCTCTCTCTCTCTCTCTCTATCTTCCAGTTTCCTTCTCCTTTTTTCCCTGCTGATGATAAGTAATGTGTAGCTGTAAAGCATAAAAGTGAATAATATATATTGTATAATAGAGGGGCAAAGAGTTCCTCCATCGCCCGTCCGTCACTCAAATAAAAGGGAAAAGAGCAGCGGATCGGACAGACAGGCCAAAAAAAAAGAAGGAAAAAAAACTGAAAAGCAAGCAAAAGCTTCTTCTTTATAATACAAATATATAATAAGTTCGTAGTATTCTGACATATGCTAAGTCCTTCAGACGCATGCTAAGTCCCATGTTAAAAAAATCTCTTTTAACTATACACGAACGGGCCCCGTTTCCGCAAACCGGTCACGGCTCTAGTTTTTATATATAAAAATAATATCATCACATCACCATGATGATCATGATCGCATCATCTACTTATAGCGTATTTAGGTATCCACAGAAAAGGAAAGAAAAAAAGCACATGAACTGCTTTTCTGTTGATGCTGCCATGCCACTGTTAAATACAACTTTTTTTCCTTCTTTTGGCTTGCTTGCACACACACACTACACACGTTAGCAGGCTTTACTCTCACAACATCACACACACACACACAAAACTTCTCTCTCTCTTTTCTGTTCTTATTTTTTTAAAGCTTTTTCCCAGTGCAAGGAAAATGCAATGCACTCTGCTTCACTCATTCTCTCTCTCTCTCTTTCCTTCACCACCACCACCACCACCACCACCACCGCCACCACCACTGCTGCTGCTGCTGCTGCTGCTGCTGTTCTCAATGTATTGTTAATAGAGACCCACCCCACAAATGCGCGATGGCCGTGTTTTCTCTGACTCAAAAAGAAAACTCATCTATCATCCTTGTCCAAATCACCTTATACTCACTCACTTCACTACTTCCACTACAACACAACTACTCACTCAAAAACTGTATTATGTACGTACATTCATCATCCATCCCATATATCATCCAAACTACATGCTTTACTTGTACAAACACACATATATCATATTTATATTGTGCATAATATATCTTATACCTATCCAACTTATAATATGTGTGCACCCACTACCGTGTGATAGGCAGAATAACTTGTTTGTAGGCATGGCATCATGCTACTATACTCATTCATAATATGTGTGTGTTCTCACAACACAACATTCACTTTACTTACGTATTACATATACACATTTCTCTATATATTTTTGGTGGTGGTTAGTGTTGGTGTGTGTGTGTGTTATTTATATGCATCTAGGTATACACACATTTACTTATTGGTCTGGCCTATTACTTGATATGAAACCAACCAACAAATAATATTATAGAGGTTTTGCCAGCTATATCCTCTCCGCTAAAAGCATATGTCCCTAAGTATTTTTTTTTGCTGACTGAGCTCTGTGCTGAGCAGAAAGAGCATCACATGTATTATTGCATTATAACTTGCGTTGGTGGTGGTGGATGGATGGATGGTGGTGGTGGTCGTAGTGTTGCTGCTGATGATTCCAATATTCACAAAAGCAAACAAAAGCAAGTAAAAAAAGAAAAGATGGGAAAATGCATGTACAATGTAATGTATATAATAATATTCAACCACCACCACCGCACCGTCATCGTCGTAGTTGCTTTTTAAAAAGTATCAAGAGCAACTCAACAGCAGCACACACGGTTACTATTTTTACTACTATTATAACTCACATAAAGTAACTAACCCTATCCATCCATCTACCCATTCACTCGCCTTTTTTTCAGTGTGTCTCTTCACTTCTTTTCTCGTGCATCACACACACACTACACTTCTTCCCTCTTGACTAAAAAACAGTACAACAGATATATATACTCACTCATTCACTCACACACACATATATATAAAAAAAGACACAACATGTGAGTTTTGTGTGAGAGAAGAGGAAAAAGAATGAATATAAAGACGCATATTCTTCTCTCATTGTATCTTTTCATATTATCATCATGATGATCATGATCATCCACTATACTAATACTTGTGTGCTTACTTCACCCACTACTACTTTACCACTTACTTTTCTTCTTCTTCTTCTACTTCGTCTCTGTTCCACACACAAAACCATCACATCATCAGCAAAGCAAGAGACACATGGGCCATGGGATCTATCATCTATCTCCTTAGGTAAACTTTTAGCCACACTTGCAACTAAACTAACTTTACTACGCTAATGTATGTATATAGGAAAAAAGGCACACACACACAATACACACACATCACCATCATTCATACTACTACTAACACAAGTACGCTGGTTCACACGACGGCGACGGCGAACCACACACACCGGAGAAACTCTGTGTGTGTGTGTGTTGTGTATATATATACATATTGGCTATTGGATTGAAACATCCCTAATGCTTGGCTATTTATATATAACAAAAAAATATTAAAGATATTGGTTTACTACCAAACCAACAATACACACACACAAAAGAAGGGATGATGATGTTGATGATGATATGATGCATGTATGTAATGTTGTTTTCCTGGCTGCTTGTGTGTGTATAAAAACCATCCATCCATCTAACAACACCAGCGTACAGGAGCTCATGGCTCAAACACACACACACACACACATAATACATCAGAGCAAAAGCAACAAAATGAAATAAAGTAACTAAAAGTAGAAGCAATGGGTGAATGGTGAATACAACTTGACTACTACTACGTCTACTACAACTACTTACTATACACTCCAATCCAAGTAGTAAAGCGGAGAAGAAGTAAAGGAGAGTCGTAACTCATATCATTTCAACATTCACTTCACTTCAGCCAGTCAACCTCAGTCAGTCAGCAGTCAGGTCTGTGTAGCATACGAAGGCGAGCAGATCAAGTTTTGTTGCTTAAGCCTCCCAACATCAGAACACACAGAGTACAGCTACCAAAAGCACATTTTTATACCTAAAAGCACACAGCACACATACTACATCATACCAAATACAAACATACACACACACGGACGTCTGGAGACTAATCCATTATCCTTACCTGATCATCATCACCATCCTCATCATTATCATCTTTAACAGCAGCAAAAGAGCAACAAACAAAAAAATATATAAATAAAAAAGAGAGTGCGGCTTAGTCACTCTTTTACTCACTCACATCTCAGCATCGTCATTATTACTTTTACAATCATTGTCGTCATTATCATCATCTATCTTTTTATGACCATCGCTTATCGTCATTAACATCACATCGTCATTTTTATGACTCTTTCACCTGCCGCTGCTGCTGCTACTACTACTACTACTACTGCTACTACTCCCTCCTTTTTTCTTTTTTTTACGACCATAACTAATACACATACACGAGATCCCTTGTTGACCACGTGCTCAACATCACTATTTACCACCACACACCACCATCCATACTACTACTACAACTACAACACATATAAATTCAACACTCAACAAGCTAACACGTCAAGAAGCGCAACATAAAAAATATACTACAACAAATACAGCAAGCAACGTGTAAACAGCTGAAGATTGAAGACACAACTACATACTTACTCCGGAAGCAAGAAAATAAAAAGCAGGAAAAATCAAGAAAAAGAAAATATATCTATATTTTTTTTCTTTTTTCATCTTCTTTTTTTATATGCCGTTTATCATCTAAGCTGCCACTCTTTCGCTCCTCTCTGCAGAGATTTAATTCCAACACGGGAAACAAGTGGAGAAAGAGGAAATGTCAGATTAATAAATAAATTATAAAAACTTGGCCAACTTTCACAATTTATCTACCTAGCTACTTTATATGTTTAAAGAGAAAAGAAATAAAAAGGAGGAGAAAGAAGCAGAGGAAAAAAGAGAAATGAGAAAGAATTAAGAGGCTTTTGCTTATATATTCTTCCCTCACATCATCACATTCACACACACATATACATACTTACTTACACATTCCTTCCACATGGTAAATGCTAATGCATACATATTTCTCCTCAACTTTCATTTTTTTGGCTCGTGTATCGCTACCGCTATTATTGCTGCCGCTGTTACTGCTACTGTTGGACTGCCGGGAAAGAACAAGAAAAGGAACAAAAAGAGTAAACTTTTTTTTTCTCTCTCGCTCCTCTTTTTTACTCTCGGAAGACTTGATGATTTACTGCCGTTGATGATCTGTAGAGGGATTCACCGATCCTTTTTACGCTGACACACACACTTGTAGAGGAAGAAGAAGAGAGAGAAAAAAATAAGAAGAAAAAGTGGAACTGTAACCCAGACTCTTAAATTCCAACAGACCCCCGGCATACTCTTCTCTCTCTCTCTCTCTGGAAGAAATATTATACGTACCATCACCATCATCGCTGCCGACACTCTCCACACACTCTCTGCTGCTGATAATAATATTTATATGCACTTTACGCATATTATATGTAGCAGGGCACACCGTGTCGGTGTCATTGTACCTATATACAGCAACATCATCACTACATTCACCATCATCATTATCATCTTTATATATAGTTGTTCCTCTCTACAGACAGACGTAAATAGGGAAAAAAGTTAAACGAACGAGACGGGAACAAAAGGGAAAATAGGCAAAAGGAGAAGAACAAGAAGAGGAAAAAGGAAAGGAGTGCGAAGAAGAGACACAAGAAAACAAGTGTGAAATTTATTACCTACACTTAAAAAAGAGGAGCTCATCGCACACACACACACAAGTATACATATACTCACTCCAGAGGAAAGAAGAATAAAAAAGGAAGAAATAAAAAACTTATATACAAAATATATACTTATTATATCATATCCTCTTTCTCTTCTCATCTTCATCCACTCTACGTTTTTTTCCTTCAAGTGTGTCTATATTATTATCTTACTCGTAAAGCTATACATAATACTTGTGTGATATAAGTGGAACACTTTTGAATTGATACACGCCGAAAAAAAAATGACTTTTTATTAGCATTCTGATCTGCTGCTACTACTACTACTGCCGCTGTTGTTGTTGCTCCATAAAATTGTTTGGTTCTATTTTTTTCTCTTCTTTTTTTGAATGAAAAAAAAAACACTGACTAGCTTTTGGCTAAACTGAGAAGTGCTTAGAGTAAAAATAACCATAAAAAGAGTAGCTTTAGGAAAAGAAATGGGCTATTAAAGAAAAAGGAAAGAAGAAGAAAAAAAATCAGCAAGATAGAGCGAAAACCTTTTTTTTCTTGGCAGTGGAACATATTATTAAAATACTTTTTTTATGGTTAAGGGGGATAACTATATTATATTATGGGATGCAAGATGCATATGAATAAAGATGTTTACTCAAACAAAAAAATAAAAATAAAAAGTTTTGTCTCTGTTTAAACGTGGAAACATGTTCATGTTATTATTATTTTTAAATGAATGACATATTTTTTTGCCTAGTCGGTAAATGACCAAAAGACCAAAAGAAAAAATAATAATAACAAGTGTAAAAAAAGCTTGTTGATAGTTTTTTTTGGTGACAGTAAAACATGTAAAAAAATAAACCGGTGAGCGCGGTGCAAAAAAAATGTGATGTGCTTATTATTATTTATTTTTTGCCGGTACAAAAGAAAAGTATAATAACCGCTGATATAATGTGAATAAACTTTTACTGCCATTTTAAACGAATTAAAATGACACAACTACTAGCGCGGTGTGTTGTCGGCCGTGTAAAAAGAGTAAATTTTTTAAATTCTTTTGTCATTGTCATCATGATGATCATCATCATCATCGGTGTGGTGTCGCGGTGATCCTGTTTTTTTATAGTACGATACATGTGACGACAGTTATCATCATCATAATAATAAAAAGAGAAGACCTAAACGGTCTCTACTACTCAAACTTCAACTTGTACTGTTTGTTATTGCTGTTGTTGTTGTTGTGGTTGTTTTATTTTTGTTGCTAAAAAAATTACTGGAGGAATGCGCGCATACAATAATAATAATATTATCATGATGATAATATGATGGCGATAACGATGCTGCCTGACTCCTACAACTTGTACTACTACTACTATTGCTGCGGAACAACAAGTATGAATAATATAATATTATTATTATTGTTGTTGTATGTGTGTATGCGTTGATAATAATAATGTAAGACAAGCCTGTGGAATCCTTCTCTTCTCTTGTTTGCTACTCTTACAGAATAGTAAAGGGAAACAAGAGAGAAGAACATAATAATATAATATACCCACAAATATAACACACACACACACACACACCGACCGACCAAAGAAGAAG